>JABUQX010018275.1:0-2500 GCA_015478945.1 Trachelipus rathkii
TATATATACTATATATATAGCTATATATATATATATTATAGTGGATAGTATAGATATATATATATATAGGTAGTTAGGGGGTAGTAAGAGTATAAGGTATATATATGGTTATGTAGTATAAAGTATGATGATATTATCATGGCTGGGTAGCTAGCATGTTTTTCCATCATGGGTAGGCCATATATAATTAGTATAGGTATATATATATAAAGTATATATATAATATTATAGTATTAGTATATATATAGTAAGTATATTATATATATATATGGGAACTTTCCTTTAAAAGGATGTTAACCGATATAGTAGTCGAACGAACACGCGATGTAAATGATTTTTCTGCCATTAAATTTCTATTATGTATATGGATTATTATTAATTACATAACCAGTGTTTTTCTTAAACTAAAGATACCCAAGATTAAATCGCCAAAATGTCAAAGAGTCAGGGTCTTTCGGCCTCAGTGGGGGACGACGGTGGGGATTTCGCTCCCCCCTCTGTCCCACCGCGGCTCGAGCCCCTTAAAATAAAATAAATACAAAAAAAATTAAAACAGAATTAAATAAATAAAATAACAAGATATTATAAAGCAACATGTGGCAACTTTTCTCTCTGCTACTATGGAGTTTGAAGTTAACACGTCACAAGTGCATGCTAACATTAGTGTTCATCAATATTTCGAAAATCTGGTATTTTCTATGTTAACATCCTTTATAAAGGGAAAGTGCCTATATATAATATATTATATATATATATATATCGATATATATATACACTCATTGTGCATTATATAGTATATATAATATAATAATATATATATATATATATATATAATATATATTATATATAATCGGTATATATATATATATATATAGTATATATAATAATGTATATAGTATATATATTATTATAATATTAATATATGATATAGTATATACTAATTATTCTTGTTTACCAATCAAAAATTACACAGTCTAGTTAGCCTTCTCATAATCTGTGCGATTTTCGTTCAAACTTCTTCGTTTATGGTTTTTTTAATCAGGCGTTTTCAAATGATATTCACGCTAAAGCCTGATCTTTATATTGTATTTCTAAAGTTTTGTTTTTAGGAAAATAACTCCAAACGCACTCAACTCATTTCGCATGCTAAATATTAATAAGCTCAAAACATATTAAATAATTAATCAATATTAAAAAAAAAAAGAACATTTTGAAAGAAAATAAAAAAAAAAAAAAACTATTATGGCAAACCATCGAGGAGAGGTACCTGACGAGCTAGAGCGCCTGCCTCCCTTTATAGTATTGAAAGCATAGGATGTATTTTAATTTCAACTACGCCGATGTGCGTAGGAAAGTTAAGCAGTGGATAGAGAGGCAAAGCAAAAATACCCTCATTTTTGGTTTATATTTCTTTAAGATTTTTGTAGTTTAATTTTCTTAATGGTTTTCTTATTATGGAAGTTTTAATTTTTTTTATATTCTGTTTCTATTTGTTTAGTCTTAATTATTAATTTGTTTCTTAATATACAAGATAGGCAATGCCGTTACCCACGGGCCTACATCCTCCTAAACTACGGCAACTGAATATATAATTATACTAATAATATATATATTATATATATATAAATATATATATTTTTAAGATATATGATATAGATTATATTATATTTATATTTATATGATTTATAAGATATATTTATAAGATATATTTATTGAACCTTCTTTAAGTAAAGAGCAAACCCAATAGACTTTGAAGAAATTTTATGTTAGAAGAAAAGTTAACTATATATATGTAGAACATAAAGCAGTGTATTCTCAAAAAAAAACAGAAAAAAAAATTAATTTTTTTATATAATTACTTACAGAGACGCATGCTTTGCCGTGGTACTTTTTAGATCGTGCACATTTTTTAATGGTTTGCCGAGTTTATATTTATTGTTTTATTTTTTTTTTAAAACTAATGGGAACCCCCAAGGGTATAACCGCACCGATGGCAGTAGTCGGGTTCTCGGCCTTCCGGGAACGACAGGGTAGGACCTAATTCCCCCCGTCCGGGGAGGGTCTCCAAACCCCGGCTCTTTGGGTATTTTGGGTGTCGGGAGTTCTCCGCCCTCCCTACGGGGAAAATGGAAAACGTCCACCCCTCTGTTTCCCCGTCGGCTCGAGCCCCTACTTGGCCGTCGTAAAATTACTTTATCGAAGTATATACAGTATTTTACACGGCCAAGTAGGGGCCTCGAGCCGACGGGAACAGAGGGGGGACGTTTTCAAAACCCGTAGGGGAGGGCGGAGGAACCCCGCGACAACCAAATACCAAAGAGCGGGGTTCCGCAGACCCTCCGAGGGGGAAATAGTCCTACCCTGTCGTTCTCCCGGAATGCCGAGAACCCCGACTCCGTGACCAGTCGTGCGGTATACCACTGGGTTCCCATTAGTTTTAAAAAAAAAAATAAACAATAGATATAAAAACAACCATGACAACTTTCATGACATATCAAGT
>JABUQX010018275.1:5000-27500 GCA_015478945.1 Trachelipus rathkii
CCCCCTAGCTCTTTGGTATTTGGGTTCGCGGGGGTTCCTCCGCCCTCCCCCAATCCCCTACGGGTTGCGAAAATCGTCCCCGAGCTGTTCCGCGTCGGCCTCGAGCCCCCTACTTGGCCGTGTACAATGTTATATAAAAGTAATTTTTACATTTTCAAGCTAGGGCTCGAGCCGACGGGAACAGAGAGGGGGACGTTTCCATACCCCGTAGGGGAGGGGGCGGAGGAACCTCCGCGACACCCAAATACTAAAGAGCGGCGGGTCTGAGACCCCTCCCGGAGGGGGGAAAATAGTCCTACCCTGTCGTACCCGGAAGGTCCGAGAGACCCCGACTCCTGCCATCGGTGCGGTATATGCCCCTTGGGTTCCCAATTAGTTAAAAAAAAATAAAAAATAAAATATACAACCTCGCAACATTAAAAAATGTTGCCACGATCTAAGAAAGTAACCACGACAAAGACATGCGTCCTGAAGTAATTATAATAAAAATTAATTTTTTTTTCTTTTTTTTGTAAATACACTGCTTTCATGTTCTACATAATAACGTAAAACTTTTCTGTCTAAATAACTTTCCTCAAAAAGGTCTAATAGTTTTTCCTTCCTTATGGTAAACCTTCACGCATATATATATAAAATTATAGTAGTATATTATAATATATGTATATATATAATATACTAAGGTAGTTATTTATATATATATAGTATATATATATATAATAATATATATATATAGTATATACATATATATACTATTATCAGTGGCGTAGTTAATGGATAGGCTGGGTAGGCATTGCCTATCTTATATTAAAGAATAAATATAATAGATTAAGAAATAAAAGCAATACGAAAAATATAAAAAAAATTTAATATTAATAAGAAACCATAAGAAATTATCTACAAAATCTTAAAGAAATATAAAAACTCAAAAATGAGTGTATTCGTTTGCTTTTGCCTCGCTTATCCACTGCTTAACTTCCTACCACTTCGGCGTAGTTGAAATTAAAGATACCTATTGCTTTCATATATAAAGGGAGGCAGGCCGCCTCTAGCTCGTCATACTCTTCGATATAACATAAAATAGTTTTTTTTTTTTAATTTTCTTTTGAAACCATGTTCGCTTGCAATTTTAATTATTATTATTTAATTATTTTGATCAATGTTGTTACACAAACGGATTCGTTATTATATTAGATGGAATGGAATTTAGGGTTGATATTTTTCCTAAAAACTAAACTTTTAGTAAATACATATAGATCAGTGCTTTAGTGAATCTCATAAAACGCTTTATTAAAAAACATAACGAAAAGTTGCACGAAAATCGCCAGATATTATGAGAAGGCTAATAGACTGTGTAATTTTTCTTGGTAAAACAGAAACTATATATATATTATAATATTATAATTTATATATATCATATAGAATAATATATATATATATTATATATATTAATATATATAAATAGAATAATATATACCGTATATATTATAATATATATTAATATATATACCTATATTATAGTATAAATATATAGCGATCAACTATATTATACTCTAGATATAAGTTTATAAAGCTTACAAGTACGTTTTATGTAAATATAGTAGATAGAACACATACTACATATATAGGCACCTTTCCCCGTCTTTAAAGGAATTACATTAAATATACAGATTTCGAAATATTTGCTGGAACACTATCGTCTAGCCATGCACTGTGACTTGTTTACTTAAACTCCAATAGAAGAGAAAAAGTTGCCACATGTTGCTTTTCTTATATCCATGTTCTTCTTTATATTTAATTTTGTTTTAATTTTTGTGTGTATTTATATTTCTTGAAGGCGGTCCGAGCCCGACGGTGACAGAGAGGGGAGAAGAAATCCCACGTCGGTCCCCCTGACGCCCGAGAACCCTTGCACCTCTTGACATTTGGAGCGAATTTGAAATACTTGCGTATATGCCCTGTTAGTTTAAAAAAAAATAACAACTGTTATTGGCATCCTTGTCGCTCTATTGCTACTGATAAGTCGGAAAAAAAATCGGATTATCGAATGTCGCTCGTTCGATATGAGTATGCCGGAGATTTAACATCGCTTTGCGTCAAATGAAGTTCTAATAATAAAATATCAGGTATAACTAAGAGCACAGTCACGCGTAATCATATAATGGAATATTCATCCTCACTGAGAGAAGAGCACAGACACCGCGACTCACCAGAGAACCGT
The DNA here is from genome assembly GCA_015478945.1 of Trachelipus rathkii. NCBI lineage: Eukaryota > Metazoa > Arthropoda > Malacostraca > Isopoda > Trachelipodidae > Trachelipus > Trachelipus rathkii. The sequence goes on from JABUQX010018275.1 coordinate 7,219, forward strand.
GATAGGAGGCCAGAATCGGAGAGACTGAGACAGACTGTACTCTGAGGAGAGACATATCGGGAAACCCTCTGGTAGACCCTATATACACACACACGATCTAGTACCAATATATATCATAACCAATACTAATTGAAGGCCCATATGCAAGGACGACATATAAAGCTATACGGGAACGACCAATCTGAACGCGTCCGGGTGATTCACGAGACGTATATAAGTCAGGACGCATAGGGTTTATCGACCGATGCATCATATACCTGACTGCATGCGTCAAAGGATCAAAGGTTATAGACGATGACACTGAATAAGTCGCATCACAATTTTCTATAGAGATACACAGCAACTGACGCGATCCTACAGGAAAGGTATAAGCGTATATGACGATGCCAGAGAAGAGTACACGCACGCTACTAGACCATCAGAGTAACATCGGAGACTAAGCAGAACTGAGAAACACCAAGCGGGATCAATTCATATTATGGCAATATCAATCGAAAGTAAACAGAGAACGAGGTGAGCTAACAGAGAAAGTATTTATCTAGAGGTGGGCTTCAGCGTCACCGTAGACACTATGTCCTATACTGGCAGACACAATCATGCATAGAGATTGCCATTCTACTTCTATGAGTAGTCATCGCTCCGTAGGGAGTAACACACACAGACACAGGAACAGAAGCAGAAAGAGGGATATATTATATACTATATATATAGTATATATAACATAATTTAATATAATTATTATAATAATTATATTATATCAGTTATATATGTATATTGTATATATGTATATAATCTAATTGTGTACCCATTTTATATAACTCACATGGGTTAGGCAAATGATATATACTAATATAGCTATATAATATATAATATATAATATAGTATATATAATATATAGATATAATATACTTATATATATATATAGGAACTTATCCCTTTATAAAGGATGTTAATCCGATATAATTCAACGAGCGGATGTAAACTGGTAATTTTCGATTATTCAAAGGCAATAGAGCCGACAAGGATGCCAATATAACACGTTTGTTTTTTTTTAAAAAACACAAAAATAAACTAAAGGAATAGCCAAGATTAAACATCGCCAGATGTCAAGAGCGGCTCTCTCGGCTACAGTGGGGACGACCGTGGGGATTTCGTCCCCTCCCTCTGTCCCCCGTCGGGCTCGAGCTCCTTAAAAAAATAAATACAAAAATAAAACAAAATTAACATATAAAAATTAACATGATATGAAAAGCCAACATGTTGCAACTTTTTCTCTTCTTCTATTAGGAGTTTTAATCTAACACGTCACAATGCAATGCTAGACATTATTGCAGCAATATTTCGAAAATCTGTGATTGAGTATATGTTAGAGAGAGTCTCCTTTATATAGTAACTAGGAAGTGCCTATATATAATATCAGTATAAGTATTGTGATATCATATATATATAATAATAATAATATCGTATATATATTATAGTATATATATACTATATATATATATATATAGTATATATATATAAATTAATACGCAGTAGCTATGACTAATATATAAATATATTATATATATATATATATAATAATATACTATATATATATATAAATATATATATATATTGACTTCGACGACTAACCATATACTTGTTTACCAAGAAAAATTACACAGTCTATTAGCCTTCTCATAATCTGCCGATTTTCGTCAACTTCTTCGTTATGTTTTTTAATAAGCGTTTTATGAGATTCACACTAAATGCCTGATCTATATTGTAGTTTCTACAAGTTTGTTTTAAGGAAATAAGCAACACTAACTTCCATTTTCCATCTAAATATTATAACTCAAAAATAATTAAAATACCATTAATTAATTAAAATTGCAGCGAACATGTTTCCTAGAAAAGATAAAAAAAAAAAAAAAACTATTTATGCAAACATCGAGAGTACGACGAGCTAGAGCGCTCTGCCTTATAGTATTGGAAAAGCATAGGATTATTTATTTCAACTACCATCCGAAGTGCGTCGAAAGTTAAGCAGTTGCGATAGAGAGTCAAGCAAAAAATACCTCATTTTTGTTCATTATTTCTTTAAGATTTTTGTTAGATTAAATTTCTTATGTTTTCTTTATTAATAATTTTTATATTTCTTTGTTTTCCTAAATATTAATTTGTTCTTAAATATAAGATAGGCAATGCCTACACAGCCTATCCCTTAACTACGCCAGTTATATATATACTATATACTATATATACTATATATATATTAAATATATATATATTATACTAATATATATATATATATATATATATATATTATATATCATATAATATATATATATATATTTATAGCTATTTCAGGTTAACATAAAGGAAGGAAAAACTATAGACTTTTGAGGAAAGTTATTTAGAAGAAAAGTTTACAATATATGTAAAACATGAAAAGCAGTGTATTTATAAAAAAAAAAGAAAAAAAAATTAATTTCTTTAAAAATATTACTTCCAGAGACGCATGCTTTGTCGTACTTTTTAGATCGTGCAACATTATTCATTTAATGGTTTGCGAGTTTATATTTATTTTTTATTTTTTTAACTAATGGAACCCTCTAAGGGTAAATACGCACCGAATGCAGCGTAGTCGGGTCTCCTCGGTCTTCCGGGGAACGAAACGGGTAGGACTATTTCCCCCCTCCGGGAGGGTCCCAGAACCCCCGCTCTTTGGATTTGGTGTCGCGGAGTTCCGTCGCCCCTCCCCTCGGGGTATAGGAAACACGTCCCTCCTCTCCTGTCCCCGTCGGCTCGATGCCCCTACTTTGCCGTGGTAAATACTTAATTAACGTATTTTACCAACGTTTGCGCGCCAATAGTGGGGCTCGAGAGCGACGGGGAAACAGAGGGAGGCGACGTTTATCGCAAACCCCGTATGGAGGGGCTGGAGGAACCCGCACACACAAATACCAAAGAGCGGGTTTTCCGGAGACCGGAGGGGGGGAAATAGTCTACCCTGTCGTTCCCGGAAGGCCGAGAAGACTCGACTCCTGCCATCGGTGCGGTATACCCTTGTTGTATTAAATTAAACAATAAAATAAAAAATAAATATTAAACACACTGCAAACCCATTAAAAAATGTTGCACGATCTAAAAAGTAACACGGCAAAGCATGCGTCTTGGAAGTAATCAACTATAATAATATATATATATATATTATATTATATATAATATAAATATATATAAATTAATATATAATAAATATAGTATAAAATATATATAATATATAATATAAATTTAAAACTTAGTCAGCATATTTACCATACCTATAATTACAACTATATAGAAAAATCTTTTCTTATAAAGTGACTTGATTCTCTAAAGACAGAGTTTTATTCCTTCCTATTATGAGTAAACCTTCACTCGAACATTATAGTAATAGATTAACTGTACTACTAATTCATAATATACTATACTTATCATATATATACTATATATAATATATACTAATATATATATATCATATATAAATATATATATATTATATAGTAATATATAATATAAATATACTTATAAAATGAGTTATAAATATATATATATATATTATATATATAAATTATATATATATATATATATATAATATATATATATATATATTATATATATAATGGATATTACTATATATATAATATAAATACGGTATAGTATATAATATATATATATATATTATATAACTATATATATATTACATATATATATTATATATATATATATATATATATATATAGTATCAAAATATATATAATATATATAATATATATATATATAATATTATATAGTATATTTGATTTGCCTACTCAAGAATTTGGACCACGAGCCTTATTGATATATAAATAATATATATAAAAATATATAATATATATAATATTAATATAAATATATTAATTAAATTATATATATAATATATATTAATATATATAATTATATATATATATATATACACACCTGAAAAGGCCAGGCATGTAACTAAAAAAGCTATAACAGTCTACAAGAAATAAAATATCATTTTATAACAAGAAAATTAACCAAATCTGAATATTTTTAAAAAAATAAAATAAATAACTGCTTTTTTAAAAAATAAAATTGTTCAAAAAAATGGAATAATATTACAGTTTTTTCAACTTTTTTGACAAGTGATCCGAAGAGCGCTTACTTACTCCGAGGGAGCGCGCAAAGTTGCCAAATGTGAATTTTTTTTTTTAAAAACTACCAATACCACCCGTAGGGCCAAAGAAAACCTCCGACTTCTATTCCACTCGTTCTTGTTGTTACAGCCGTGGTATTCGCGGTAGTTTTTATAAAAAAAAAAAATTCAACATTTGCAACCTCTGCGTGCTCACTCGGAGTAAGCGGCTTTTCAAATATTTCCACCAAAAAATTGAAAAATGCTTTTATAATTAAAACATTTTAAATTTTATTTTTTAAAAAAGTTAGATTATTTTTTTATTTTAAATTTCGGGTAAAAATGTCTCCTGATTAATAAAATGATTTTAATTTTCTTGTACTGTATAGTTTTTTATTACTCATGCCTGGCCTTTCGGATGCTAATATAATATATAGTATATATATTAATAGTATATATATTATATATATATATTATTATATATATATATATTATATATATAAAATAATATATAAAATAAATTATTTTAATTTAATTATGTATATTAAATAGTATTTATATCATTGCGGCTCGTGGTCAAAATTCTTGAGTAGGCAAATCAATAGTATACTATATTATATACTATATTATAATATATATTATATATATACATATATTATAATATAATATATACTATATTATATAATATCTATATAATATATATATATAATATATATATATATATAATATATAATATATATACCGTAGATAATATATTATATATATAAATATACTAATATAGTAATACTATATTATAATAATATATAATACTATATATATAAATATCATATATATATATATATGCTAACTAATATATATTATATATATAAGTATAATATTATACATAATTATAATTATATTGATATTATTATATATAATATATATAATATATATATAGTAATATATAATATATATATTATATATATAATATATATATATATATACTATATATATATAGGTGAAATGAAATAAACCATTAAAGGAAACGAAAGCACACAGCTAAAGAAAAGTTCAATTTAGGAAAGAAAAGTTTAACTATATATATATAAGTTTAGAGACGTTAATGATGTATTTTTAAATTTTAATATAAATATAATATATAATAATATATATATATATATAATAGTATATTATATATAACTATATGAATATATAATATATATATATATAATAATTATATATATATATTCTTCAGAGACCATCGCTTTGCCGTGGAACGTTTCTAGATCGTGCAGAAATTTTCTTTAAATGGTTGTCGAGTTTATATTTATTTTATTTTTTTTAAATTAATGCGAACCCAAGGGTATATACGCACCGATTGGCAGATCGGGTCTCTCGGCTTGCCGGCCAAAGACAGGGTTAGGACTATTTCCTACCCCGGGGAGGGTCCTTCCGAAACCCCCGCCTTTTATTGTGTACGCGGGGGTTCTCATCCTGCGCGCTCTCCTACGGTTCGGAAATCGTCCCCCCCTCTGTATCCCCCTCCGTCGGCTCGAGCCCCCTATTTGGCCGTGTAAAATACTGTATATATAGAAGTATTTTACACGCCAAGTGGGGCTCGAGCCGACGGGGAACAGAGAGGGGGACCGTTTTTCCCATACCCGTAGGGAGGCCGCTTGGTCTTTCTAATTTCCTTTCTTTATTTCTTTACTCCTTTCTTTGCCTACGGGCTCTCTTTTTTAAATATAAATCTACACAAACAAACATACACACTCACAATACTTCCATAATACTAGAAAAGATATTAAAATAAAAATCAATATTAAAAATAAAAAATAAATATATAACAATTGGCAACCTAAAAGAATACAAAAGATACAACACCTTATAACTTGTCCTTTCTTTGAAATTATCAACAAGATTTTATTTGCAGGTATTAAAGAACATCTTTCAGTTAGAAAATCTTTCTTCTGTCATTGTCTAAATCTGTTACCAACTGTTCTTTCCCTTCCACACCGTTATCTGACAGCTCGAACAAGGCGAGGATTTTGATATCTTAAAGACGATAGGTTTAATTGCTATGAAAAGGAGAGGGCGGTGGTGGATTCTCATTTCTTTATCACTTATAATTTTCTAATATCTTTACTATATTTATAATTATTTATCTATATCTATCTATTAGCTATTATCTATTATCTTCTTCTATCTTCTATTCTATCTATCTATTATAACATATTTATTCTCCTATATTCTAATCTTTACTATTTTGACATATCTGTTTTTACATAAGATTCATTGAAACCACGCCCAAACTTTGTCGTTCTGTCACCTGATTCGTGATTCTAAAAGCGGAAAGGGAGATGTTGAATAGGAATATTATTTGATAATGGCATCAATTATGAATAACCTTTTGATTTATCGTTTGTTTATCTTCTTTTATCTATCTATATTCTTGCTCTCTCTCCGAGCGATGCTTCTAAACTAAATTCTAAAACTTATATTTAATCTATTATCTAGTCTGTATCTATGCTATCTATTATATATTTCTAAATCTATCTATCTATCTGATCTACTGTATTATCTCCTACTTTTTTCCTAGTTTTTAATCCTAATCGCATAAATTTGGTTATTTCTCCAATTTTCTGTGTATATCTTTTTTTTTTTACTAATTATCTTATTTATTTTATATTTTATTTCATATCTTATATCTTTAGTGCATACTTACCTTATCATTATCTACTCTGTTAATAATAGAACAACGAAGTAAAAATTGCAACATAATGTTGATAGTATGTTTGTTGTGTGTAACATGTGAAGTTATCACTACATATTACAAAAACATACAAATAGGAATTAACTGCAAATAATAAACCTTAAGTTAACTTAATAGTTATGGGTTTAATTAAATAACGCAGAAATTGCCGTTAACTTTGTTTAATTAAATAATTTATTATTTTATTTTTTTGTGCTTTATAATACTAAAATAGTGAACAATGTATACTCTCTGAACACTTACAATAGTTGGGTTAATTTCTCTCATCTACTATTGCAAAGGCCACACATATCGTTGTATTTATCAAAGCAATCGGTGGGATCTCATCAACGAGAACCAATTTTACTACTGGACGTTCTAAGATAACTGCAAAACTCAAGTATCATCTAATACCTATACTTCTATAATATAAGTAACACTATAACTCACTGTGACTACTACTCACAGTGGCGGATTGGTCTCCGCGAACTAATCAATAATATTAATGTAAAATTTAACGTAAATAATAATAATAAGTAATGCAATACCCAGTGCAATAATTGATTCAACAAATAATGTGACAAAATATTCTTCCTGTAATGTATTAAACAGATGCATTATAAAGTAATATAATAATAACTCATAATATAATCCGTCACAATATTAAATCGAGTATATATAAGTAATAGATAAACTCAAACTCTCACCAATCCTAATTACTTGATAATGCAACACTAGGTAATGTATAACCATCAATAATGTAATAAGAAGCACAATAAAAATTGCTAATAATGCAACAAATAGATAATCATAATAATAATAATAATAATAATAATAATAATAATAAATACGTAATCATAATCGATGACATTCGAGCAACTCAATAATCAGCTAATATAATTATAATAAGTAAATTACATTATTAATATATTGATATTATTTTTTTTTTATATTATTTATTAAATATAATAATTTTATTATTTAATTAATAATATATGATTATATTATATAATTAAATTATATGATTATACATATTTTGAATGCAAATAAATAATTAATATTTTAATAAAAATAATAATATAATAATAATTAGTAATTAACTTCTTGACATATTAATAAATATAGATATAATGAATCATCAATTTGGAATTTAGTAACGTGTAATGCAATAAATTAAATACAATAATTTATATATAATCTGTAAGTCTATGTAATAATAATAATGTCGTATTAAAATTTTAAAGAGGTAATATCATATATATTATATCTTATATATATATAATAAATAAATAAATGATAGTTTTTATTATAATATATGTGTTTTAATTATATTATTATTATAAAATTAGCTACACATTCTTGATTAAGATAAGTATAATAGATAAATCTTATAAAATAAAAACTAGAATAATGAATAATAAAAATAATAATAATAGATAATAACTATGAATCTATGTATAATGACTAGCTTAGGATTAAGACTAAATTGTATAATATAAAATAACCCTGATGATAATTTGTCACCTTCAAACTATCTCTGAGAGAGCAGCATGATTTAAACTAATACTCATTGCAAAGGTACAATCAAATAACGTTTTTCAATATATAAAAGTAATTTTTAATAAATAATACTAATCAAAATTATTATTATATAATTTTTAGCAATTCAATTTTGAAAATCATTTTATCTTTATAAAAAACAACAACTCAGTTTGATTTTTGTAAAAATTTTCAAAAACATTTGTCTTAAATATAAACTCTGTATATTCATAAAGTTTGAGTATTTGCTACCTAATTGATTGTATTTGCTGCAAGATGGAGTAAGAGAACGTAGAGTTTTTGGTATATCTATGCTCAGTCGCGAGTTTATATTAAGATGGAGAGAGCGACGAGAGAGAGAAGAGGACGAGAGAGAGAGAGGAGAGAGAGAGGAGAGAGAGAGAGAGAGAGAGAGAGACGAGAAGGGAAAGCAAAGAGAGCAGAACTGAGCATCGAGAAGAAGAGAGTCGAGTCTCGCTTTCCCCCTCAAGTGTAAATCAAAGAAAAATACTGTTGTATAAAATTGATGTTTTAAATTAAGGGGAAAATTAAGATTCCTTTTTTCCTTAGAATTTGTATGATTATTTATTGTGGATGTTTCATTTTTCTAATTCACAAAAAGATAAAAGTAAATAATAAAGATTAAGAAAAAAAAGAAGAATTTAAGCTAATCTTATCCAAAAGAAAAAATATTATTTAGAAGAGTTTTAAAAATAATCGATAAGAAAAGAAGAGAAAAAAGGTATTTCTTCCCAGTTTCAAATTTTTATTTTAAAAAGGAATAATTTTCTATACAAATTAAAAAACGCAAAATCACTTCTTTGATTATTGTGTAATTACCTCAATTAATTTCTTTTTCAATTTGTAAAAATTTGCATAAATTATACGACAATTTCTTTTTTCTCACTTTCCTGCAACCAATCTATTTGACTACCGGACTATTCTTTTTTAAATTAAATCTACACAAACATTCATAATAAGCAACGTTCTATTTTATCATGTTCTGATCTACGGTTGTTTTTATTCACATGTTTTAAGAGTACTATACTTAATATTACTCAAATTTACTGTATATCACATACCTACTAGAATAGATAGTATTAAATTTTAACAAATCAAATTATTAAAAATAACAATTTCAAGAATAAAACATATCTGAACAATTGCAACCTTTAAATTGAAATATGCTTCAAAAGATACAAACTAATATTTTATTATAACTTGTCCTTTACTCTTTGAAAATTAATCAACAAGATAATTTTATTGGGCAGTGATTTAAATTGAATATCTATTCCAGTATTAGAAAATCTTTTTCATTCTGTTCATTTCTTATAATTCTGTTAGTTCCATATACTAAATCTGTCTCTTTATATTTATATCCCTTTACCACATACCGCATAGTTTAATCTGAACAGTGCTCACAGAACAAGGAGACGAGTTATATTTGATTTAATCTTATAAAGACGGATGGGTTTTAAATATTTGGCAATATAACAAGGTAAGAGCGCGTGAGGCGTCTCTTTCATCTTCTCTTTCGTCTATTCGTATCTTATCTTAATCTATGTTAACTATAACTAGTCTATCTATAGCTATCTATCCTACTCATTTATCTATCTATCTATTTATATCTAAATTAGCTCTTTTCATTAAACAATCAATTGCTATTTATTCTATCTAAATACAAAATTTCTATCTATCTAATCTTCTATCTATCTATCTATCTAGATGCTATCGTGATCTATCTCATAACTTCTCTTGCTTCTCTAATTTATCTAACCTATCTATCATCTATCTAATCTATTTATCTGAGAAAGAGAGAAACAATGGAAATTAATTGTCTGGATTATTGTAATTTAATTTACTCCTCGATTAATATCATAAATAGTTAAAAGATAAAAAAGTCATTTTATTTATCAAGAAAATTGCTTCCAATTTCTTTTTGAAAAGGTACAATTAAGTTTTCTAATTCAGAAATTATACTATTCTAAAATATTTAGCTATTAAATACATAGCTTTTCTTTTTTGGTTCACAACTTGATATATCACTTTACTACTAAAATTCTCAACCGACTCTACATATCTACTACTGGATCTACTGAACTCCGAACTCCAGCCTACTACTACTCACTACTACCAAACTACATACTTACTAACTCTTACTACTACTAGATATCACTGATCACTACTGACTATTACTAGCTGACTGACTTAGTATTCGCTACTGTCTCTCAACATCACTTTTTAATATTTCACTGAAATGATGTCTAGCTTACATGTACTTCTTAAATGTCTATAGTACTAATGTAGACATTAGCTATAATAAGCAAATTGCATTACTATTAATAATCCAAGTTAAATACATAGTAATAATACAATTAATCATAAAATAATAATACGTAATCTTACGTAATTACATGCAACTACATCATTATCATTGCATTATATAATCATATATAATAATTAAATTAAATAATAATAATAAATAAATAATAATTAAATAATAAATATAAATTACATATATATATTTATAATAATAATAATTAAATAATAATAATAATGAATAGATTTGGAAATAATACAAAGAAAAAATCAATAATCAAGGAAAGTACAATAAGTAAATTTCATTAATATAATTACATTAAAATAATAATATACTATATCTTATACATATATATATAAATTAGAAAATGGATAAATTAAACGTCTAGAATCATAATAATACGATAATAATTAATTAAATCTTGACAATAAATAAAATTAAATCATAATCAATAATAATTAATTAAATCATAATAATTACATTAATAATAATTAATAATAATAATATGCTAGATTAAAATATTAATAATAAAAGTAATAAATATTAGTTAATATTGATATTAAAAGATAATACTCAAATGAATTCAGTAATGATAAATCTCTATTACTTAATCAAAAATTAATATGATGAATAGTTAATAATTCTTCAATAATAATAATAAATATATTTAGACTAATATTAACTAATACTATAATAATATAAGAAGTAACATAATTAAATATGGAATCTTTTAATAAATAGGAAAGAATTATAATAAGTAATAATTAAATCAAATTAATAATATTAATATAAATAAGTAATAATATAAAAATAATTGAATTGTATAATAAATAATTAATTAATAATAATAATGAATTAATAAAATAATCAATAAATAATAATTAATATATAAATATAATAATTCAAATCGAACATAATATAATTAAATAATTATAATAAATCTAATATAGATCAACCATCATATTAATTAATATAAATAATTAAATCATAATAAATAAATAATAATAAATAAATTAAATAATAATATCAATATATAATAAATAATATAATAATAATTAATAATTATCAATAATAATGAATATAATAATAATATATAATAATAATAATAATAATAAATAATGAATAATATATAATAAATAATAATATATAATAATATATAAGTGACAAAATCTAGAAGTAATTGTTTCGTGCTAATTGACAATTTTATTGAATGATTTGAATAAAGGAAAGTTATTTTTTAAATATTATTTAGTTATTAATAACTAAAATAACGAGAGAGGAGAGAGAGAGTGAGAGAGAGAGAGAGTGAGAGTGAAAGCAAAGCAGAGAGAGAGAGTAAAAGAGAGAGAATGTGTGTGATATGTTACGTTTGCTGGTGAGAGGAGAAGCATGAGAGTGCACGAGAGAGAGTAGATCAGAGAGAGAGACGACGGGGTGACTTAGTGAAGAAGAGTGGAGCAAGTGTGTGATAGTGTGTGTGAAGAGATGAGAGAGTGGGCGAGAAGAGTAAAGAGAAGAGAGAGATGAGAGAGAAGAGAGGAGAGAGAGAGAGAGAGGGAGAAAGTGTGTGAGAGAGAGAGAGAGAGAGAGAGAGAGAGAGAGAGAGAGCAGGAGAGGAGAGAGAGAGGAGACGAGAGAATAAGCAGAGTGAGAGAGACGTGCAGAGAGTAAAGAGTCCGAGACGATCGAAGAGAGGGAAAGAAAAGAAGAAGAAGAGGAAATCTTACCTTTCTCGTTAAGTAAAACAAAAAAATTTATTATTCCGAGGATGGAATAAACAGATTAAATTTATATGATAATTGTTACTAAATTTTTATGTTTTTTACATGAAACTGTTGAAATGTACCCAACTTTTACTTAGAATAACTATTCAAGAGCAAACAACTTACAAACTATAAGCTGACAGACATTTATTAAAAAGGTCATAAAAGTGAGACTAGAGAGATATTTATATACGGAATACGAAAAAGAAAGAAAAGAAATATTTGAAAGAATTAATCAAGGAACATATTGAAAGAAATGCAAATAAAACGAAATTTATAACTGATGAAACATATAATGCGAAAGTCATAAAATCATCCTTTGAAATAAAGAAATAATTTTCTTCAATTAAAAAGAAAATCCTTTGTGCATCCTCATTTAATTTCTCCCAATTTATTGCTTTATCTTTCTAATTTCTTTTCTTTATTTTTTCTTTCTTCATTTGGGACAAAGAAGTTTTCTTTGTTCTCACCATTTTTTCTAAAAGAACAAAGAGAGTATGTTATTAGTTTCACTTCACTCTATCGCTCTTCCTCAAAACAATCAATAATTATTAAATTCTTCAAAAATTGGCATTTGCATTAAAAATAAAATGAATAAAAATAATTGGAGCCAAACCATAAAAATGAAATACAATTACGATTCAGCGATGTTAATATACTGGGTTGTCTCTTCGTTTGCCTTTCTGAAATTATCTCCAAGACTATTTTATTTATATATCCTCATGTATTAAACAACACCATTTCAGTATAGAGGTTCTTTCTGTTAGTTAATTATCTAAACTCTTACTTACCAGAAACTGATTCTTTCAACATTTCTAGCAGAATCCGTGTTATCTGACATATCGAACAAAGCGAGGATTTTGATATCTTAAAGACGATAGATTTTAAAATTGCTTCGAAAGCACAAGAGGCGGATGTCTTCTGTTCTTTTCTCTATCTAATCAATCTTATCTACTTCCTGTATCTATACCTATCTTCTATCAACTGTGATCTATCTATTACTACTTCTATTATCTATCTTATATAGTATCTGATATCCTATTATGAATCTAATTCATATTGCATGCTATCTACTCTACTTAATCTTATCTATTTCTATCTATACTCTATCTATCTTCATATCTATCATACTCTTATTCTTATCTTATAATAGTGTATCTATCTATATATCGTACTCGTATAATAACTAGTTCTTAATGTGTGAGGTCGTATCTATCCTCATCTAGTCTTAATCTAATCCTCGATCTCTCGTGAATACTCTCTACCTCTATCTATCGTATCTAATCTATCTATCTATCTATCTCACTCTATCTCTATATTTATATCTCTATCTATCTATCTATCTGATCTTCTTTCTTCTATCTACTCATCATAATATTCCACATAATCTATCTAATAGGTTATTGGACCTATCTAATCTATCCATATGGTCTTTATATTCTCTCGCAATCTAGAGAGGTTATGGATCTATTCTTAATCTATATAATATCTTATCTCCTTCCTATTCTTATTATCTATTATCTATCTATCCTATCCTATCCTATCTATCTATCTAAGTCTATCAGTACTTTTCTATTCTCCTACTTCTATCTTTCTTGTGCTAAAATTTCTATCTATCTATCCTATCTATCTACATCTATATTATATGTGATGTATTTTGCATCCATGATTATTATACTATCTGGAACTATTTTTTTATCTTCTTCTAAATTGTCAATACCTTGAGCGTGACTCACATTACTCTCACTTAGTCTAATCTTAAATCTATCTATCGTATCTAAATCTATATATACTAATCTCATCTATGCTATCTAATACTAATCTCACTCTATGCTATTCTATCACTATCTATCCTATTCTATTATCTTACTATTTCCTTGATCTACATTCTAATCTATCTATTCTATTCATATTTCTATCTATCTATTCTATTCTATCTATCTATCTATCTTATCTATCTAAAGTGCTCTATCTAAGTCCTATTCCTGTTTATGCTACTATTGTACTATCTATGCTATCTAGTCTACTGGTATCTATGATCTATCCGTAAGTTCGATATCTATGAATAATCAGATACTCTTTCTACTTAAGTTAATTCATTAATTGGTTAGTTAGCTAGTTAAATACTCTAATAGAAAATTAAGTACTTTAATAGAACTGTCTGTACTTAATTTATTCTCTATTTAATTTCATATTTACAACATATAAAATCAATTTATTAATACATTAAGTTATGATTTTGAACTGGTTAAATAAAAAAAAATTTTTTTTAAGAGTTTTCTTAAGTACAATGAAATTGCTTTAATAAATATTCAAGTTACTGTTAAATTTATGCATTTTGTTTAATCCACAATTCGTCGACACTGTGTTTTTTATCAAGCACTTTTTATCAAGCACTACACTACAACAACAATATCTATTACTACTACTACTACCACTATTTCTTACTACAACTACTACTACTGATACTAAAACTACTACTACTACTAACTACAACTACTACTACTAACTACTACTATCACTACTACTAAATCATAACTTACTGATATCGGGCTATCTGGACTTTAACCTAATAATAATAATAATAAAATAATAATTATGATAATAATAATAATATAGATAATAATAATAATATATAATAATTCAATTAAAAGTGTATAATAATAATAAGTAATATAATAATATAATAATAATTAATAATAATAATAATAATAATATATAATAATAATCAAGTAAAAGTTGAGGATTCTTCTCTGCCTCAATGATTGGTATTTTGTGATTGGAATGACTCATATTGCCTCATATGTTTATCTTTTGAGAGTACTCTGTGAGTTTCTTATTATATGCTATATGATTGAGAAGAGACGACTAGAGCATAGAGAGACGATAGAGAGAGAAGAGAGAGAGAGAGAGAGAGAGACGAGAGAGTGAAGAGAGAAGAGAGAGGAAGAAGGAAGAGCAGATACAGATCTCTAAAGGGGATTGACGAACTGGAGAGAGAAGAGAGAGTCTCGCCTTTCTCGTCAAGTAAAGCAAAAGAAAATCATTGTTGTAAAATTATGTTTTACATCATTAAACGTAAAATGTCCATTTTGCCTAGAATGAAACTAAAAGTAAAAAAAAGAGCAAATTTATAATTATTTGTTTCCTTAAAAAAAAAATACGAGAGAAAGATTATAAGAAAAACGGAAAAAGAAAGAAAAAGAAATAATTTTTAAAAGGGTTAAGAGGGAAAGGACAAGAAATAATTTGGGAAATATAGGTAAATAAAAAAATTCTCAGCAGTCATAAAAGGGTATAAGAAGGTTCTATTTTCCAGTTTTCAATTTTTTTTAAATAAAAGAAATAATTTTCCTTCATTTAGAAAAAGAAAAATCACTTTGTTAGTTCATAATCTCAATAGTAGACTTTGCTCTCTTTCTCAATTTTTTATGTGTGAGCAATTTAGATGATTCGTATCATCTACTAAATTCCTCTTTTCTTTATTTTTTACTCCATTTCTTTTGCCACGGGCTCTCTTTTTTCTTAAAATATAGTTGAACGCTGTACGAATCTTCTATTAGGTTTTTCAGCCAGTTCTCTTATCAATGCCGAAACAAAAGCTCTACAAGAAATTGATAGTTAAAAATATAAAATCATATTTAAAAACATCTTAGAAATTAATATAGAACAATTGGCAGACTAAAAGAATACACGATAACAACACTCCTTATTAAACTGTGTCCTTTCCTTTGAAAATTATAACAAGATTTTGTATTTGCTGGGTATTAAAGAACATCCTTTCACTTTGATTAGAACACCATCTTCTTCTGTTCATCCGTCTAAATCTGTTTAGGCCCTTCTCTTCACTCATATACACTTGTTTCTCCCTTTACCCAACCCACGTTTATCTTGCAGACGCAGTCTCGAACAAGGCGAGGAATTTATTGGATATCTAAAAGACGATAGGTTTAATTGCTATGAAAGGAAGAGGCAGGGGGTCTTCTTTTCTTTTTCCTCTATTCTATCTATCTATCGTATCTATCTATCTATCTATCTATCTATTCTATCTATCTATTCTATCCTATCTATCTATCTAATCTATGGCGTTATCTATCTATCTATTTGTCTATCTATCTATCTATCTATCTATCTATCTATCTATCATCTACTCTATCTATCTATCCATTATCTATCTATTATCTATCTATCTATCTATCTATCTTCTATCTATCTATCTATTATCTATCTATCTATCTATCTATTCCATGACATCTTCATCTACTCTATTATTTATCTATATATCTATTTATAATTCTTGGAATTATAATAATTATGGCAAGAGATTAGAGATAACAATGTAATCCACTGTATTAATTTTATTGTTATTTAAATATAATATCAATTTAAAATATATAAAAAATTTATTAATACATTAAATTAGTTAAAGGGATGAAATGAAAAAATAAAAATGTTTAAGTTTTTAATTCAACGAAAATTAATTTAACATATTAAGCTAATGTTAAAATACAAAGGAATTATTGTTTTTCTGATCAATACTGTGAATATACTAACTACTGTCAACTACTACTACTATAACTACTGTACAGTACTACTGATACTAACTTTCTTAACCTACTACTCACGTGCATACCTACTACTTCTCACTACTACTTATTTAGGGGATAACTACTACTATCTACTCTCCTACTACTACTACTACTCACTCTACTACTGCTACTACATACTTTTAATATTACTAATACTCGGATTGCAGATAATAACTGTTTTCGGTATAAATATATACTACAATTTCTAATCATTGGGTATAATAATAATGTATATAATAATAATAATATAAATATAATAATAATAAATAATATATAATAATAATAATCCATAATAATTCTAATAATAAGAAAATATAGATATAATAAATAATTAATAATAATAATAATAATAATAATAATATAATGATAATAATAATAATAATAATAATACTAAATTATAATAATAAAACTAATAGATAATAATATAATAATAATATTCTATAATATACTAATAATAATAATAATATATCAATAATAATAATAATAATAATCAATAATAATAATAATACTAATAAATAATAATATCATTATTTAATAATAAGTAATCAATCATATAATAATATCATAATACATACATAATAATACATAATAATTAAATCACATAATATATCAATAATAATTCTCATTCCAGTTACTAACATTGAAAAATGGTAGCAACAATCTGAAGAATAAGTAAAGATAATAAAGATAAAAATAAATATAATATAAGATAATAAAAATAAATTTAATAATAATAAGATAATAATCAGAAAATATTTAATAATATATAATAATAATAATAATAATAATAATAATCCATAATAAATACAATAATAAATAATAAATCATAAAAATAATATTATTGACAATAAGTTATTAATTATTAATTACATAATTTAACTATAATAAATTAATAATAATATAATAATAAAATTACTGAATAATAATAATTTCAATAATAATAATAATAATTAATTATTCGATAATATAGTAAATATATACTTCTATAATAATAATAAGAATATTAATTAATAATAATTATATATATGAAATAAATAAATTAATACTATTAAAATCACAATCTGATTAAAAGATAATAAGAGAGCACTACTAAAATTAATATATACTATCAATAGTAAGAACATAATAATAATATAATAACAATTAGTGAGAATGAATAAAAAATCATAATCAATATAATAATCATCATTCTTGATGTTGAATTGTGGAAGCCATAATATATTCAAATATATATTAATATTCAATAATAAATAATTAAATAATGATATAATCATAATAATAAAGGTAATACATAGTCTGAGTAGTTGATACGCTGTGCCAGTATGGATGCAATTGTCATTTGTGATTCGTAGAGGAGGTGATTGTTAATCTTAGACGTAGTTTATGAAAGTTTTAAAAATGCCTATGGAGAGAGAGAGAGAGAAGAGAGAGAGGAGAAAGAGAGAGGTCGATGAGCGTACGCAGAGGAGAATAAAGAGAGTGAGGAACTGTGTGTCATCTGCAGGTGATTGATTCGGAGACAGTGAGAGAGAAGAGTGGAAGCAGATAGTATGAGTATGCAGAGAGGAGAGAGTCGGAGGAGACGAGAGAGAGGGAGAAAGGATGAGAGACTGAGAGATAAGAGACGCAGGGGAAAAGCTGGTGTAAAAGGATCGCGAGGAGGAGGCAGAGATGTGATTGTAGAGACGACTTGGAGGAGTGACAGAGACGAGAGAGAGAGAGAGAGAGGGAGAGAGAGAGAGAGAGCAGTCAAACGAAGAAAGAAAATGTGGAATTATTAAGGGAGAGGGGAGGAGTCAGGGAGCGCAAAGTACATTGAGATGGAGAATGAACAATCAGGAAAAGAGAAAGAGAGACGAGGTAAATTCTTATCCTATATTCTCGTTAGTGAAAAACAAAAAAAATCATTGTGGTAAATTTATGTTTTTTAAATGAAACGTGAAATGTCACATTTTACCTAGAAATGGAATAAAAAGCAAAAAATGAAAATGTTGTTAGCAAAAAGGTTCAAGACAAAGAAAGTGACGGAAAAAGAAAGAAAGAAATTATTTGAAAGAACTCAAGAAACATATGAAAGAATCGCAAAAAGAAAATCTCTAATAAGGGGAAGCGCTCTTCTTCCAGTTTTCTTGTGCTTCAAAAAATAATTTTCTTTAAATATAAAAAATAATTTTTCTTCAATTGAAAAAGAAAAAGTACTAGATTGTGCATCTACATTCAACATTTCTCTAACATCCAATTTATTGCCTCTTATCTTCTCCTTCTTTGTCTTAGTGAGTTTCATTTCTTGATCCTGTTGCAAATTAATAGTTCTCCAAGTCTCTTTGTTTTCAAACCTCTCTTTTTTCACACACTGCCAAATTTGACCACTATATACCCCAATTTAAACATACACACACACCTTCCTCATATACAAGCAAGAATATTAAACTTAAAATCAATTCGAGTTCTAAATGAAAAACTAAAAGTGAATTAAAAATAATTGGACTACGCTTGCTATTATGATGAACATATATCATGAATGGATATCAGTGACGAAGTCTATATATCACTTGTCCATTATCTTTGCACAATTATCTGCGCAAGAATTCTATATTATAGTTGTATTAAACAACCACCTTCAAGTTATCCGGATCATCTTTTCTGTTGTTACTTATCTTAAATCTTTTACCAACTTGTTCCCGCTCCTTCTGACCGAAAGAAAAACTCCGAACAAAGCGAGGATTTTGATATCTTAAAGACGATAGATTTAATTGCTTCGAAAAGAAGAGGCGGTTCTTCTTTCTTTTCTCTCATCTCATCTTGACTACATCTATCTATCTCATCCTACACAATATATCCTTACTTTTATACTAAGTCTCTCAAGATTGTTTTCTATCTCCGTTCTATACTCTCCTTTTATGTGGTACGGATTACGTTTTACATTTATCCAAAAACTCACATTACACTAAAATACATCCAACATATTCTTCTTAATCAATTCGTACTTACACAAAGTCAGATCGCACTGAACTTTCAAAGAACTTTATGACGATTCAGAAAACTCGTGAGTGTTTTGAGCTCTGATCAAAGGTTTACACAATATATTGTATCTATCTATCTACTATCTATCTATCTCAACATTGCAGCGTTCTTCATCTTTTTCTATTACCTTTTTCTTTCTTGTGTACAAATTTATCCG
>JABUQX010018275.1:30000-40000 GCA_015478945.1 Trachelipus rathkii
TCTATCTTCTATCTATCTATTATCTATATATACATACTAATTCTAAGCATACTACTCTATAAGTAATAGAATCTATCTATACTATCTATTCTATAGATACTACTCTATATATGTTATTCTCAAATATATATTATATTTTATATATATTATGTAGTAGTAGTAATATGATGCATTCCAAATATCATCCCAAATACAATTATACAAGTATTTTTACAAAGTTGAGATTTTATTATACAGAACTCATTTAACAGGTTGGAATAATATCTAATACTTAAACTCCAGATTTACTTATATACTTTACATCTATATGTATATATATATATTATATATTATATATATATTATATTTTATTAACTTTATATATATATATATATATATATTATAATATATATAATACTATATATATGATATGATATTAAAAGATCTAACCTATCTAATATAATAATAAATAATATAAATACATATGAGTGTGTGTGAGAGAGATATTTTTTTTTTTATTTGTTTTTTCTTTTTCTTTTTTTTTTTTTTTTTTTTTTTAGGGATATTTTTTTTTATCTTATTTTTTTTGATAGCACAGCTTTGTTTCTCGTGTTTTACTATATCGAGGTAATTGTATTAAATTTATTTCTCTTTAATTGATCACATATTAAATAATAAAAAAACATTGGACTCTTATTCTAATACATTTAAATCACTCTATGCTGTGAGAAATATCAGCTAGGGAAAATAAAATAAAGTTATAAAGTTTTTAATATAAACGGAGATTAATTTAAAATATTCAAACTATATAAATACATAATTATTTTTTATCCACAATTCGTAATACGTGTTTTTTTTTGTCAAGCACTATTGGACCTAACGCATAATAAGACACTGTTTTTAACGACTTACAAAAATTGCCACCTAATGATTATGAATAATAATAATAATAATAATATAATAATACATAATAATAATATATAAATAATAATAATAATAATAATGTAATTAATAATAAAATAATAATAATAATCAATTACATTAGTATAATTAGTTAAACTGAATAATAATAATAATAATAAGTCAATAATAAAATTAATAATAATAATAATAATAATAATAATAATAATAATAATAATAATAATAATAATAATAATAATAATAATAATAATAATAATAATAATAATAAGGTAAAAGTTGAGTATTCGCTGCCAATTGAATATATTGTGATTGAATAGAGGGAAAGTTATTTTTCTAGACGTTAGTTTATATTAAATATGGAGAGAGAGAGAGAGAGAGAGAGAGAGAGAGAGAGAGAGAAGAGAGATCGATGGAGAGAGAGAGGAGAGAGAATAGAGAGAAGAAGAGAGTGAGAGAGAGATGAGTTGTAGATGAGAAAGAAGATTAGTAGTGTTAGTTTTATAAAAGAGATATGATAAAAATATTCCGAGAGAGGGAGGGAGGAGAGAGATAGAAGAGAAAGAAAGAAGAGAGATAGAGAGTAGAGGAGAGAGAGAGAGAGAAAGGAGAGAGTATGCGAGATGAGAGAGTAGAGAGATGTATGAGAGACTCAGAAGAGAGAGAGTCTCACTTTCCTCGTTAAGCTATAAGCAAAAGAAATTCATTTGTTGGTAAATTTTATTTTTTAAATGAAACGTAAAATGTCACATTTTACCAAGAATAAAATAAAAGCAAAAAAGAAATGATGATTACAAAAAAAGAAGAATTATAAAAGGAAGAAAGAAAGAAAAGACACTCATTAAGTCAACAGGAAATGTTGGAGAATGCCAATTAAGAACATGAAAAATTATGAATTTGCTTCCAGTATGGGTACAAAATTAAGCAAAGAAAAAAAAACGATAGAAAAGTAGTTGTTTTAACTTCAAACTCTGACTAACACGCATTTCAAAAACATTTTCTTCCCAGAACCTTTCTTAATTAATCCTTTCATAATATCTTTACTGCACTTTTTTCTCTCTTTTGATATAATGTTTGTCATCCTTATCGTCGACCTCTCTTTATTACTTCTAACCTCCCAGCCGGTATACAGCTAACCACACATTAAAAACATTCAATGTCTTCGAGTTACCGACTGGTGCAAAGAACTATTAAATTAAGAATCAAATGTTTAAAAATAAAAATATAATATAATAACTTGGCAACTAAAAGAAATACAATAGATTCAGCAAGTTATAACTTGTCTTTTCTTAGGAAATATAATAACATCAGTCCAAGATTTTATATATATCATTTCTCCCTAGGTAGAGTATATCCAATCAGGAAAACAATCAATCAGTCTTAGCAGAATCTTTCTGTTGTTTTATAGTGTAGTCTTAACAAAATCTGTAATAACTCATCTTCTCTTGTCGTTTCGAAATGCACTGCACCGTAATCTGACAGCGTCGAACAAGGGCAGAATATTTGATATCTTAAAGAAGATATGTTTAATTGCGTCTCAGAAAAGGAGATTAGGCGCGGGTGCATCTCTTTTTTCTAAGCTATCTACTCTATCCTATTCTATTCTATCTTCTATCTATCTCATCTATCTATCTATCTAATCTATCTATCTATCTATCTATCTATCTATCTATTCTATCTATCTATCTATCTATCTAATCTATCTATCTATACTATCTGTTATATAATTAACTTTGTATCCAATTTTTAGACATCTGTCTATTGTAGTATCATGCATCAATAACAACTCTATCTAATTATCAGGTATAGCTTATTTATCTATCTATCCTATATATCTACATGTTAATATAGATTTTTGAAGTAGTATTTTGATTAACTTTGTACCAATTTTTATTCTTTTAATCATATCAACAGTTTAGATCATAAAACATGCATCTTCAAATATTGATATACTCTAGCTTTAAACTTTCTAAACGAGTTTAAAATATTTAATTAACATATCTTTTGAGATTTCGTAAAATTTTAATACATTTGAATCTGTTTGGAAATTCATTCTTGTAATATTACTTTAAATAATTATTGTTGTGTTTTTTCTTTTTTTTTTTGTATCAGAATTCGTAATACGTATGTTTTTTTGTCAAGCACTACTGATGATTACTACTTTAAACTAACAATCCTATTAACCCTAGTATAATTACAAAATTAAATAATAATAGTTGGAACAAATGAATTATAATATACGTGATACATATATAAAAATATAAAATAATAATTGAATCAATAGAGAAGAATGAATAATGAATAATGAAAATAAACTCAAAATAATTAATAATAATAATATAGATAATATTTATAACACTATCTAAATAATATATAATTAAAATATAATAATAATATAATATAATAATAATAATAATTCAAGTAAATTTAATATGTTGCTTATATTGATTGTTATTGTGATTGAGACGTAGAAAAAATGTTTTTTTTTTTTTATTAGAGACGTGAGTTTAGATCAAAGGTGGTCAAGAAAGCAATAGAGAAAAGAGAGAGATAGATAGACGAGAAGAGACGGAGATGGGCGAGATGAGAGTGAGATGAGAGAGAGGAGAGAGAGTAGAGAGAGAGAGAGAGAGAGAGAGAGAGAGAGTAGAGAGAGAGAAAGAGAGAGATGAGAGCAGGAGAGAGAGAGAGATGTAGAGAGGTATTGTGAAAAGAAAATAATGAAATTCGATGAGGAGAGGAGAGATGAGATGAAGATTCTATATCGTTTCTCGCATATTATGAAATGTCTCTTTTCGGGCCATCTAAATTAAGCGTATTTTATGTGAAAAATTTTCACCTATAGCAATTCAAAATGGCAAAAAATGATCGTAGCTCTTGTCTTTGGAATATAGAGTGACATTTTAATTTTTTAAATAGTCTACACAAATATTTATGGGGGAAAATTTTTTTTTGGAGAGTCAGTGTTAATCTCCCTCAAACTGACATATACCAAACGTTCCCGCGGATGCTCTTGTAACGGTTATAAACTCATAATGGTTAATGTTGACGCCGTGTGTGTGTTTTTCATATTGTTTAAATGTTTTGTATTTGTTCAGAATTTTCCTTTTTTGGAGTGTTTTTGAAGTTTTTATAAATTGTTATATTTTTTGGGGGGGGCTTCACACCTAAGCCTATTCTTCGAAACTACGCATCTCAAGAGGAATAATTTTTTTGTTATACATATTATATTAAATTGTTGAAATAACATTTTGGTCACAGACCCTAAAGCATATTTATAACATAATATAAACATATAAACATAAATGTTAAACACTAACTGTTAATGTGACTCGTGAGTTCATTTGTTTAATGTCTCTTAATATTTTTCAGAAGTTTTCCTGGTTTTTGGAATGCTTTTTGAATGTGTAAAATATTGATATAATATTAATAAAAACTCTAATATTAGCCGGACGATAAATATTTGTGAAAATTATAGCGTATAATTATTATTATTGCTACATAATGTGGTTTGAAATAACATATTCGATCACAGAAATGACATCTTAGACGCCTTTGTGAAGAACTATCCATATCAGCAATATTTATTTGGTATATGAAGTTAGGGCATAGGTATATATATTAAGTCATTGGGACTCTATAATTCATATTATATTTTGATAACTCTGTTCAGTTTATATCTAACGAGATGGTCTAAAAATAAAAAATAAAAAACGAATGTATAATGGCTTCTGCTAAGTGCCTATGGTTTGGCGGAAGCTACAAACCATACAGATGAATGCTACTTAATCTTGACTCCACCTTTAAGGCAGGATTGTTTATAAAGATAGAAGAAAAGTAGAACATATGTAAATTACCCGAATCTTCTATTTAGCTATCCCGATTCCTATTGCTACATTCTTAGAATAGTCTACTAGTTCCTACTCCAGAATTAAACATTTAATGAGCTTTGAATGTATATAAAATAATAGCTCGAACAACATTTGAATATGAAGAGGTAAATCCCATGACAGATTTTTTGAGGTAAACGTAATACATCCACACTGACTGAGTCATAGCTGGTTATATATATATATATAATATAAATTGTAGATAATCGGATTCGTAGACCTATATTCGCATTGTTCACTATCGATTTGAGGGGCAGTGAACTAAGATGCTAAGGTCCTAACCACTGAGAAGCTACATGGAATCTTCTCCAAGTGATGGCAAGTGTGCCAGTGGAGTTTGGTCAGTATAGAACAAATTATTTTATAAGGTGTAATTATATGTTTTTTCTGGAGTTAGCAATTATTTTTTAGAGTATTTGCAGTATGCCGAATTTTATTTTCCTTCAACTTTAACCAGTAAAACAAAGTTTACAGTGCTCAATCCCTCATGAAATACCATCTTCATCATATATTATATATATAATATATATATATATATATATATATATAATAATAGTATATTATATATATATATATTATATATATATATATATATATATAATATATAATATAATATATAATAATATATATATATATATAGAGTATATATATATATATATATACTATATATATATATAGCATAGATTTACTTTGTGGCCAGTCTTCATATCTCCAAAAACTACAATAGCTACAAGCGAAAAGGAATAAACCATGCTGGAATCCTGTGGACCCTGGCAAAATTTTAACTAGCGGAAAACTGTATAATAAAAAGAATAAAAAAAAAAAAAAAAAAAAAAAAAAAAAACATATCTCAAAAACTACAATTACTACAGGGAAAAGGAATAACATTTTTGGATTCCTTGAGTATAATATTATAAATGGCGAGAAATGTAAAATAAATAAATATAATAAAATATTATTGGTTTTTTTTTTTTTTTTTTTTTAGGAGCAGGGGAACATACTTATATATATCGTAGTATATATATTATTCTGCACAAAGGGTATTAAAAGTAACGCTTTGAATGGTAGGGGCTTCGAGCCACAGACGGGGAAACACAGGGGGGGACGTTTTTGGGTGGGGGGGACGTTTTCATACCCCCGCGTAGGGGAGGGGTCGGGGGTAGGAACCCGCCCCAACCGTAGCGCGATCTCTTTGATTCAGGCGACAATACACACCAAATACCTAAGAGGCGGGGTTCCGGTGCGAGACCGTGCTTAGTGGTGCTCCCCGGGCGTGGGAGGGTAGGTGGGGATTCGTGTGAGTGACTAATCCCGCCACCCCGTATTTCCCCGGAGGCCGAATAGACCCCGACTTCCTGCCAATGGTTGCGGCGTATACCCTTGGGGTATTTTCTTTTTTAGTTAGAAAAAAAAAAGCAAATTTAATAGAAATCTATTTATTTTAAAAAAAACGAGTAACCAATAAACGGTCTCTAAATAGGCTCTCTATAATATATTACTAATAATTGAATTAAACCAAAAATTTTTTTTTATTTTTTTTATTTTTTTTTTACATTTTCCCCTCTAAAATTTTTTACCAGGTTTCCATAAATGTATTCCTTTTTCGCTGTAGTATTGTAGTTTTTTGAGATTTTTTTTTTTTTGATGAGGTTTTTTTTTTTTTGTTTGTGTTGAGTGTGCCGATTTTGCATATATGATGTGGGTATCTTTTTTTTTTTTTTTTACATTTTTCCGCACTAATTGGAAAACCAGATCCCAAAGGCATGTATTTATTGCGCTGTATTATTTGTGGCAATAAAGATAATGAGTATTGGGCCACAAAAGTATAAATCTTTGCCCATATAGTAATATATAAATTATAGTATATAAGGTTAGTTTTAGGGATATAAAGTGATTATTTAATGTTATAAGTAATAAGATAGTTTAATATTAAATTAAAATTATATATATATATACTCAGTATCGTAAAGTAGTTATCATAGTAGTATAATGTATATTTTATTGCGAGAATTGAATTTTCTACCCGTGATGGCTCTGCATAGAATAATAGCTTTTTTAAATTATGTGATTGTAAAAATTTTGCTGTTGAAAATAATGTAATGTAAAAAAAGATGTGTGGTATGATATTAATTTGATAATTGTTAGGGTTGGTTTTTGTATTTCTAGTACTTCCGGGTTCAGGAGATGGGTAAATTTCATATGCTTTAAGTGTTAAAGTGAAAATGCAAGTTTTGATTATCATGTAAAAAAGACACTGCTAAATAAAATGTTTTTGTGCAAAAAATAATGGGTTACTTCACATTTGTAGGATTTTTCAGACAACTAAATTGGCAATCTAAAAAAGAAAATGTATTGAAAAAGGTGCTTTTTTTGTGTTAAGCTTCTGTCGATATTTTTTGTAACGTGAGTTTAATTTTAATAGTCCCATCGCGCTGATTTTGTCTATGAACTAATGAAACAGCGTGAATGGGCGAGAGTTTCCAGGTGTAAAAAATGGCCTGGGTTTAACGATTATTATAAAAAGGAATTATAATAATTAAATCACTATGCCTTGAGATTTAAGATAAATTTATACAATTACCTGTACTCTTTGATTTTACGAATTCCTACTATACAAGAAAAATCATCTATATTATAAAAAATATATTGAGTGAAATATAAAAAAAATTGCCAAGGAGACATCGGGATATATTTCTAATTCATATTAAATAAATAATATATATATACATATATATAGTTATATATATATATATATATATCATATTATAATTATATATATAATATATATTATATATATTATATATATATATATATAGAGAGAAGAGGAGAGAGACGAGAGAGAGAGATAATTAACTTTTTAAATACAAAATAATAACTTGTTGTCACAAGAACAGTACAGAGCGATCAAGAAAGACTGTTAATTGTTTTTGACAGATGTTTCGCGCCCTTAGCTTATCCACTGTGACAATAAATTCAAAAAGAAACTACCTACATTTTTCGGAACATGGATGCTCGTTCTCAGTTTTCCTGACCTTTCATCAGTAATAGGCGATTTCCAATGCCATACCCTTATGCTTGCTTCAAGCTGCTAAATCAAGATTTATATAATGTTAGCCTAACGTAAGGTTGTAAATAAGCATCAAATTTGGATTTCATTTTCAATCTATTGTTCATGCATCATTTTCATCTGTTTTATAAAATAGCGTTGGGTATATTGGGGACAAGTTGATTAAAAAAAACGGGCGACAGAGGATATGTGAGTCAAAAAAAAGTGGGTACATATTGTGGGTTTGTTGAAATATGTTAGTAACGTGGACGTCCCGTGTGGAAAATGAATAGGTGGGAACGGGTCGCTGCTTGGATAATACGATGTGGGCATTTACGTCTATTCATGTATGTGACGTGGGATAATTTATACAATAATCTTTTTAATTTTTTTAATTATAATTTTCCTATTCAAAATTTTAAAAAATGAGGATTCCAAACATTTATTCCTTTTCTGAAATATCAATTATAGTTTTTGAGAAATTTTTTTTTTTTTTTTTTTTTTTTTTTTTTTTTTTTTTTTTTTTTTTTTTTTATTACATTTTCGCTAAAATATTAGGACCGCTTTCCATGCAATGTATTTCTTTTCCGCTGTAGTATTGTGTTTTTTGAGATATGAGTACTGGCCAAAAGTTAAAAAAAATCTTTGCATATTATATATATATATAATAATATAATAATTTATAATATATATATATATATATAATAATATCTATTATATTATATATTATATTATATAAATATATAATTATTATATATATATTATAATATTATTATATAATGGCAGAATGGCCTATTTTTCTACCACCCCGTGATATGCATAAATAAATTATAATTTTTTTTTAACTGTATAATATATTTTTATAAAATAGAAAATTTAAAAAATTGCATATATATAATAAAAATTGTATTATTATATAATTCAGTACTTCTCACGGGGTAGGAGTGGTAAATTTTCTATTAAAAATATAAACAATAAAGAATAAAAAATGCTGCAAAAATGTTACTTCACATACGATTTTTAAAAAGAAAATGTCATAGAAAAAAAAAATTTGAAAAGGTGCTTTTTGTTACTTCTGTCGATATTTTTGTCGTAACTATCTTAAATTAATTCCCTATTATTTGTTAATGATCTTAATGAACATAGGCAGTTCCCGTAAAAATGGGCCTGGGTTACCGATTTTTATAAACATGGAATTTAAAATAATAATTTCAAAAATAAGCTTTTTTTTAATTAATATTTCATTACTATTTGTAAGTTGTATTACGAATCCTACAAGAAAAATCAATATATTTAAAATATATTGCATAATAACTAAAAGTCCAGGAGAGCTCGTCTTATGCACAATTACAATATATATATATATATATATTATATATATATATATATATATATATCTTAATATTATATAATATATATACATATATATATATATATATATATATATATATATATATATATAGTATATATATATATATATATATATTATATATATTATTTATATATATATTAGAGAGAGATAAATTAGTTTTTTAAAAATCACAAAAATATTGTTGTCACACAGAGCGATCAAAAAAGAGAAGACTGTTATTTTTTTTGACAGTGTTCGGCGCCCTTAACGCTTATTCACTAAGATTAAATTCAAAGAGACTACATCTACTGTTTTGCAACTGAATCCTTTTCTTCTCTCATTTTCCTGCCTTATAAAGTATAAGCGATTTCAATGCCTACCTATAGCTGCTTGCGCTGCTAAATTCAAGATTTAATAATGTTTACCCACGTAAAAGTTGTAAAATAAGGCATAATTGGATTCAATTTTTCAATTTGATTTAAAATACGGGACAATTGATTAAAAACGGGACAGTGGTTTTAAAAACGGGACTGTCCCGGAAAATACGGACTGGTCCCCGGAAAAT
Organism: Trachelipus rathkii; assembly: GCA_015478945.1. Lineage (NCBI taxonomy): Eukaryota > Metazoa > Arthropoda > Malacostraca > Isopoda > Trachelipodidae > Trachelipus > Trachelipus rathkii. Next base: position 39,750 of record JABUQX010018275.1, read on the forward strand.
ACGACGTCTGGTAACCTATTCCACAACTTATATAAATATATATTTTAAATATATATATATATATATATATAATATTATTATATATATAATAATATATATATATATATTTATAATATAATTATATATATATTCTTATATATACATCCACTTATTATATATATATTATATATAATATATATATATATATATATATATATATATATATATATGAAGACGAGAAATAAAAATTTTTAAAAATGACAATTATAAAC
>JABUQX010018275.1:45000-70815 GCA_015478945.1 Trachelipus rathkii
TAAGGGCTTTCATAATATTTCTTCAACGTAACCGCTTGCTAAGCGTTCCATCAATGCACAGAAATAATCCTCATGGGCCAACTTACATTTAGATTGATAGCAAACGCCGATTCCCACAGGGCGCCATTTGATTCTCGTCTCCTTTTCCGCTCTGTGCGAATCCTTTATCAGCAGGGAGACTAAGCAGTTCGCTCCGATCCCTACCGTGCAGCGCAATTGTGGAGTCGGCAACTTGCATCAACTTATATGCAAAGCACATAGATTGTGATAGATCATATGCCTGCGTCGATGGGTGACTCAAACTATCGCAGACGTAAATTAGAGTGTGGAGGAGCTCTATGTTTAATATAGTTTCTTCAGTATCGTCTATCAACCCATACGAATACTACAACAATCTAAGAACTTGGCACTAGTCTGCGCAATAGGAGAGTAGAACGGACCGTCCCCCCTCAAGGTCTTCCATCAACCTCCTTGACCATCGATGCCAGCCAATCTTGCACTCTACACGCCAGTAGATATTGCCCTAAGAGCAACGAGAGCACCCCTCGCTCCCTAAGACGCAGATACACTCCCAAAATTTTTAGGTCTTTGAGCGCTATGATCGACAGACTATATACGTGTCCTCGACACCCCATCACACATTGGAACCAAGATCACTCGTTCTAACCAGATGTTGAGAGCGCGAGAGCAATACACAGTCTACACAGACACTCTTCTCCGCCACGCACAATCTTTTAGTGTGATCAGGAAATCACATCACACTTACCACGCCTGGATTTATAAGCAAGGAAACTCTGACGACTATATTACATATATTACACAGCTAAGTGTGTCTTTTACAGCATCCGTATGAGGTTTCGGACTTTGCCTGAGGCAAGTCTTGTGCGATACGTAATTGTAGACCTCACAAAGAGAAATATTTGAAGTGTTGGATATCGCACTCACAAAACACTGGCCCCTAAGAATTATCACTGGATGCACTAAAAAAAAAAAAATAAAAAAAAAAAAGAAAAAACCACCCCCATACCAACATCTAGCATGACGAGACTTACATCCTTTCTATCTCCACCCACCTGGAAGATTGGGTGGGGACTGCATTCTACGAAAACCCTAACCAACGCCACCCATGCCCACCATTATTCTCCAACCCCTTCCGAACACAGACTAAATTCCCCACCCACCTCACCAGCTAAATTCTATAATAACATCTACATTATTCCCCCTCCCCCTCCCCCTCCCAATAGGTCATGGCTTACATATATCCATACACAACTAACTAACACGTACCTACAAAACCACCCCAATAACAAATTACTAAACTTCCCCTCCCCAAAAATTCGCCTATAGAAGAAACACTGTCTAGAAGAGGCAAATTGACCTTGCCCGGAGCAGATTAGGCCACCACCCAAAACTCTTACAATATAAATTCAAATTCTAGACAATGTTACCTTCCCCAACAGATGTCACATTTCCCAGGACACAATAGAGGACCTTCTTCTGGGGTGCACCACTCTCGATGGCCTCCGTGCCAACTCTTCTCGACCTGCGGAACCACCTAAGAGCGGTGGCTGGCTTCCTGGAAGTAGTGTCGCCCTTTAATTGAGGTGGGCCAGGGGCAGAAGTATATACTATTAATATAATATATATATATATATTATATATATATATATATATATATATAATATAATATATATTATATATAATAATATAATATATATATATATATAGTCAAAGCATCTAGGTTAAGCCTACATTTATAGCAATGTAGATCTAACTAGGTTAGATTTAGGCCTACAGTATCAATGATCCATATAGGTTAGGTTTAGGCCTACAGCATTGACGATCCATGTAGTTTAGGTTTCAGCTTAGGTTCTTCCTAGTTCAGGTTATAAGATTTGTTAAGTATACATAGATTTAATATGTACTTAAGAAAACTTATAATAACCTGAACTAGGAAGGTCCTAAACTGACACCTAATCTATATGGATTGTTGATGCTGTAGGCCTAAACCTATCCTATATAGATTGTTGATGCATAGGCCTAAACCTAATCTAGATACTTTAACAGTCCTTCAAATATAAATATACCATATATAATATATACTGTATATATATATAATAATAATAATAATTAGTTTATAATTGTAATATTTGTAAAAATAAATGCCTTTAGTAAAATAATTGTTTTAATATAGAAGTTTATATAATATTTCATAAATGAAGCAAAAAATATTCAGTAATGAATCAATAAATTATTGGAACTAATGAAATTTGTGAGATTAACAAAATATATTAATAAACTTAATCAATTATAAACACAGTACAGTATATACTATTATCAATAACACTCCCACAGATACCAAATCTCCTGCCATTCCTCTTGTCAAGCTGCAAATACATAATAACCCAATAATAATTTCATAAAATATTATATATTTTACATATATAGGCTTATTATGCCTGTATATATATTTCTTTTAATTTTAATTACAACTTCTAACAGAATAAGATAACCAAATGAGGACTTAGAGCAAGTTAAACTATGTATTATATAATCACCAATAGGTATGAAATTTAATTTAAATGTTAAACTAAATCTCAAATTTGGGATCAATTAAAAATAAAATACAAATTGTATTTTCTTACCTAGTTGGATTCTTTCAATCTTGATCCTTTCTGAGATGTTCTTTTTCCCACCTTCACCAATGCTCCCCAGTTCTCCAGAGGAAATTGCTTAATTAGCATTCATAACTGATTGGATAGATCTTGTTGACATCATTTAATATGTATAAGAATAAAGAACTTATTAGTATAAATTAATGTTGCAGAGTATACTTAAATGTTATCAAATGCCTTTAAAAAATAGTAAGTACAATCAGAACAATGCTTCATGGCAGATAGTAAAAAGCAGCTGTTTCAAACTTTAAACTTCTTTTAGTTATCATATGGGTGGCATGGGAGATTTATTCTTTATTATGGAACAACTTATCGGGTGTATGGAAATGCAATTTTTCAATTAAATCTTTATCATAGTTTAATTTCTCCTAATAATGGATTTTCAAATACATATTTTATACAATATATATATATATAATATATTATATCATATATATATATATATATATATTAAGTATATCTATATATTATATATATATATATAATATTATATAATTTATATATATATATATATATATATATATATAAATATATATATATATATATATTGAAATGAAATAAAGTACAGTAAGTAAAATTTGAATTTAGGGTTGAGAATACTTACGTGTTTTGTAGTTCCTGTAATCAGCTCCCTGCTGAGTGGTGACTACCTTCTTGGCTTCTAATATCTTTGAATGTAATTTGTTTTTAATAAATCACAAGGGAAACTGCAGTTGAAATGTCATACATGAAAAGAATAAGAAGAGATTAGAACATGCAGATGAAAAAAAATCGAGCATAAAATGGTCAGAGCAGTAATATAAAAGCAGTCGATTACCTTATATTTGGATAATTGAACACTTGCAATTAAACTGAATAGATATTATATGCAAAAAAAAAACAAAAAAAAACAGTGAAGGCTTTGAAAAATATATAAAGAAAAATTTTTGTTTATTTTTTGCTAAAAAAAAAAAAACTTAATATATAATAGTCATATGAAGTTTTATGATGATTATTTTTGGTTTAATTATTTTTATTTAATTTATAATACCCTATTTATATATATATATATATATATTTACATATATATATATATATTATCATATTATATATAATATTTATATCATATATAAGTAGTATAACATTATATATATAATATATTATATACGGTATATATATATATATAATATATTAATCATATATATATATATATATATTAATATATATATTATATTATAATATATATATATTATATTTATAATATATATATATATATATATATATATATTTACTGATTTACATATAATCATTGGCTTACCCACTTTCACTCACTCATTCATTATGTAACCACTCAATGCTAATCACACTACAAATATTCAAATTTACAGAATTGTTATGATTTTATAGGATTTTTATATTTTCTGCGTTGTTGCTTAAAAATGTATATTTTTGATGTAATTGAAGGCTAAATCTGGAAGGTTGAGGAATGGGTTTCCTGGTTTTATAGAAGAAATGCTCAGACTCCTGGTCCCAGTCTAGTGGAAGAAATAAACAGGCTCTCAGGCCTGGTCCTAAAATAGGAAAGAAAAAGAAAATATGTATTATGAGGTGTATTTATTTTATCATTGTTCTTTTTTTCAGATTTTGTCAGATTGCAATTACAGTCAACCGGGGCAATTTCATAATTTTTAGTTTTTATTATTGTTTTGCAAAAAAACTAAAAACTTACCAAAAAAATTTTTTTTAATAAAAGTTGTAGCAGACTAACAGGTGCAGTGAACTGGAAAAAAAAATATATATATATATATATATATATTATATAATCAATTATATAGTATATATATATATATATATATAATATATCATATATATATATATATATATATAAATAACAGATTTTTTGATTTTTCTTTAAAAAACACAAAATTTTTTTAATTTTTAATTTCAATTTATAAGAGGTCTGTGTACGAAAAATAAAAACTTCTAAAATTTGTTCACCCAGCCTTTGAAAGTACAGGTTTTAAGCTATGTATACATATTAGGGATGTACTGATACCAGCAAAAGAGGCTGATACTGATGACTCTATTTTCGTTAGATTACCGATACTTTTAATTAATATGAAAATATCAAAATAATACAGATAGAACATTTTGTGTAACTGCTAGGCAACTCAGGCACATGCATTTCCTGTACAACGCAATCTTAGTCATTTATTTCATATTTGGTTGTGCCCAAGTATATTTTATAAATTAAAATAGTATCTTAAAGTAATAATAAAATGAAAATGATATTAATAATTTTTTGTCGTTTGTGTTATTTCCAAATAAATATTCCAGTTTCCATTTCCAGTAATGTATTCAACAAGTTTTAGCTACGTAGCTTTTATGTTTTAACATTATTACACTTTACAAGAAGATTTCTTAAACTCACTACAGATATAAAGAAAATAAAAATACATGAAAGAGAAGAGACCTCAATTAATTCGCCGAAAGTGTGAAAATAACAAAACTTTTATTACTCGAACATTAAAAATTGAAAACTCAAAAGGAAACGTTGAGCAAATTTTCAATACTCAACATTTCTAAGCTTTTCAAATTGTGATGGAAAAACATTAAGCTTTTCACTAGTGATCTGGCGAGAGCCTGTTCCTTTTTGGGGTGTTTACATTCCCACCTACACTAAAAATATGCTCACTCTCGACTGATGAGGGAGGGACTGATAAAAATTTGCTTGCAAGCACTGATAATAATGGAAACCTTGGCCCATTTTCATACCACCACATGAAAGGATTCTCTTCTGTAGGAAGCATCTCCATGTTAACTCTTGAGGAGAAATGTTGAGCCCCTCAACGACATCTGATTGCTATGTAATGCTAGGGTCTTTGTCTGAGGAATCTGAACTGTTGGTGTGAGCAATATCGAAATGAGAAGTAGAGGGCTGGGCAGTGTTTCTATTTTTAAAACAGCAAGTTCTTTTCTACAAGTATCACAAATTAAAGCTCATGGAGGCCATTTGGAATTCGTCACCATCCATTTTCGTACACCTTTCTAAATTTCTTTCTGTCCCTTACAAAGTGATTAGCTTTTTTGTTGGGTTAAAACACTGCACCCTTACGAATGTTGTACCACTCTCCATATTGTTAATGTTATAAACTTATAATTTGTAAAATGCTTGAATCATTAAGCTTTCACTAGTATCTGGCGAGAGCCTGTTCCTTTTTGGGGTGTTTACATTCCCACCTACACTAAAAATACGCTCGCTCTCGACTGATGAGGGAGGGACTGATAAATATTTGGCTTGCAAGCACTGATAATAATCGGAAACCTGGCCATGTCTTCATGCCACCACTGACATGGATCTCTTCTGTAAGGAAGCATTCCTTGTAATCTTGAGGAGAAATGTTGAGCCCCTCAACGACTTCTGATTGCTATGTAATGCTAGGGTCTTTGTCTGAGGAATCTGAACTGTTGGTGTGAGCAATATCGAAATGAGAAGTAGAGGGCTGGGCAGTGTTTCTATTTTTTAAAACAGCAAGTTCTTTTCTACAACTATCTCAGATTAAAGCTCCATGAGGCATTTCGGGAATTGTCACATCCATTTCGTAACCTTTCTAAATTTCTTTCTCTCCCTTACAAAGTGATTAGCTTTTTTGTTGGGTTATGTGGTGGGTTCGATTCTCCACAACACTGCACCCTTACAAATGTTGTACCACTCTCCATATTGTTAATGTTATAAACTTATAATTTATAAAATGCTTGAATGTCAACTCAGTAAGATATTAATGTTATAATTCATATATAAACATTTTAAAATTGAAATATATAAAATCATAACAATATATTAATAAAAAGAGTTTTGCAAAATTAAAAATATTAGCAATGAAATATTTCACAGGTTGAAATTAATATCTAAATTGTAAACACCTGTGTATAAATATCATAGTAAATTATACAGTATACTGTTCTACTTAAGATCTTTAATTGTACTTTAACGCAAAGCACATCAACACAGCACTAACTTCTAACAGACTGACTCTTGACTATAGCATAGCATATGACTATAGAATGAAGCACAGACACTGAATACATGTTTTAACTTGTCATTTGTAAATGTGTTGATACACATTCTTGTAAAACATGATTCACGATATATATATATATATATATATAATATCTATCTATATTATCTATATATAATATATACTAACTATATAATATTTAGGCGGTGTACCGCAACCTGAAATTTTCATTCCGGCCGGAACCTCTTCACGAAACTCTACGACGGAATAAAAACAAAAAATTTCTGGCCGGAACCGGAATTTCTTATGAACTTTCCTTTAACTATAAGGAAATGGTAAAAAAAAATATTTTATATAACTTTCAACATAAATCTTTATTAGATACAACGCTCACTTTCATGAACATAATGGAAAACATCCATCATTTGAGAGAATCATCTGGAAGTCCCAAAAATTAATAGTAAAAGGGAGCAGTCTTGTATTTTCCTAAGAAAGAGGACAACCCACCAAATAGTAGCAATAGAATCCATCCACGTGTCGCAAATAAGCGAGTTTTGAGGAGAGTTTCTTCCCCAAAAAATTTGGCCTAACATGACCGCAATACGAATTAATGAATTTTAAATGCCGCAATGAGATAACCCAGACATCACAGTCACCAGAAGAAGGGATTCTATAGCAACGTATTGCCCATGCTTCAAACCAACAATACTAATTTCCTAGAGCATGAATATCATATTACTTAAGACACTGTCTAACCAAGAACTTCATAGCTACAGAATTGAGATCAGCAGTATTTCTTCATGAAGTTATCTAAGAATTCATTACTACAGCCATTATTTTGAGAGCTAAGGTATTCAAATCTACTATCTTTTCTCTTTCAGATCTGCCCCTGTGGCTTACATGCGCAGTTTGATAAAAATGGACTGTGGACTCAATACAAAGTGATTGTCCTCAGGTTCTCATTCTGAAAATTAAAATCTACTATGAGTTTTGAAATTACGATGAATAATTGGATTCTCCTACATATCATAATATGTCCTTCACAGATAGGGCATTAATGACAACTTGAGAACTGATTAGCAAGGATACCAACCAAGTTTTTCATGTTTATCATAAACTTCAATTTATTGAAGATCCTTTATCTTCTTATTTGTTGATCTCTTAAGATGATGAGTTCACCATTCAATATTCATTTTAAGCTGTAAGAAACTTAAGAAGAATCCAAATCGACAGACCTTGGATTTCCACAATCCTGCATAGCCACTTATACACAATTCAATAGTTGTTATTACAGGAATATGGCACATATTTGATCTTGAAGAATTGACATGTTATGAAAAGACTCTGCAACAATTATATTCATAGAACACTCATCATTTAACTTTAAACTGCTAATAAACCTGGCAATACCTTGAAAAAATTCCTAGGAGTTTTGAACCCATCTCTCTCTCGGTTCACGGAACTATACAGGCAAAATCAATTATTTCAACAATTATTCGCTCACAATATTTGAGCCTTCTCCAGCATATCTCATCAACTCTGAGGAGAGCTAGAGAATAAAGAACGGCTGAAGACGGCATTGATGTTCAGAATCTCCTATAGTAAATAAAGGAAATACTGACATAGACCGATATAATCAAGAACAAGCATAATTGTTTTAAATACAGATACTAGAACCACACCGCAAGATAACTACGTTGACAATTATTTTCTAAATGAAAATAAGAGATACTGGGTAGATCACAATGGGATGCTTGAAGAAGAATGCAACTCATTGAAGTAGAAGTATAATCATTAGTCTTCAATACTCTAAAGAAGTTCAGGTGCATGAGTTCATTTTTCAGAAACGCAGCATTATCTACACATATTAACTTTTGATTTCCTCAAGTTACCTTCACACATCATCCAGTGCATCATTGAAAGAACATTACTGCAGAAAGTTTATTTAGTTTTTATAAGTTTTGAAGAAATGAAAGTGAAGGCGAGTCAGTTGGTTTAAAAAAAAAATTTTAAAAAAACATAATAAATCAAGTCTTTTTGTCACATTGAGATTTTCTTAATAGAAATTGAATTTTTTTATACCAGAAAAATCAATTTCTAATCCTGGGAAACAGAAGAATTCCTTAATTTGTGGAAAGTGCACTAAGCTAACATTCCCAACATAGCAGTACTCAGCCAAAGGATTACCTCTTCCTTCCAGTCCCCCATAAATCATGAAAAATTATTTTCATTTTCAGAAGCAGGGAATATGATGTTGATGGAAAAAACGTTAAAAAATATGATATACTACACTAGGTGCTATATTTTATATTTGTTAAATAGTTTGTACTCTGTGTGTTTCTTTTTAAATCATAATATTCATTTTAAATAACATTAAAAAAATCCCCCATAGCCCCAAAAAACCAAATTTTTTTTTTCTCAGAAGTAAATTAGTAATTTTTTCTCCAGAGTCAAATTTAGTCATCCCGGGTTCCTGGCCGGAATTGAAAAATTCTGCGCCGGAACAGCGGAAAAAAATGCCAATATTTTCCGGGCCGAAAATTCCGGCCGGACCTGGCATTCGCGGTACACCACCTCTAATATATATATATATATCATATCTATATATATATATATATATATATATATCATATTGATATTTCTTTTATGTATGATAAACAGAGCAGATAATATAAATATTATATATCATAATTCAGAAGCATAAATTTACTATATCTTATTACATAAATCAGTTTTCAAGGGAAAAAGGCAGGGAGGTATTTGGGCATAATTTTGGATTTTTGGTAAAAAAAACCCAGGATTTGTAATAAATATTTTAAAATATGAAATTTTCATCAGCCCATAACTAAACTTTGCCAGATATTTAACCCTTTAAGTCTGACATATGAAAATAATTGTCCGAAAAATTATTTCCTTGCAAATTCAAGGTTAATAGGACCCTAATAAACATTAGAACTGTTTTTGGAAAAAAAAATTACATTTTTTAGTGCCAAAATAAAAACGGTCACCGGTGACCGTTCCGGACTTAGAGTCATACTTTTAAAATTTTTTGGGCAACTCTAAAGACATAATTGGCTATCAATACCTGTAAATTTACTAACTACAAACATGCCAAATTCAGGTATATAATAAATAGATCATGTATATGTTTTTTAATTTTTATATAACAAATAATTTATTCGTGATGAAATATGAAAATATTAAATCATTGGTTTGATGGGTATGTGAAATTTGATGTGGTATATATTATATTATATATATATAATATATATCATATATATATAATATATATATACTATATATAATATATTATATAATATAATTATAATCAATATATATTATCATATATCATTATATATATATATATAATTATCATATATATAATTCTTTTTCATACATAATTAAATATATAAAATATTACCTGTAAATAGCTTAACCTTTTTCAAATGTATATAGATATATATATATATATATATATTATATAATATATATATATATAGTATATATATATATATAATAATATTATATATATATATTACAGAGGCAATAGGTCAAGAGAGAGGGTTAAACACAAGACTAGACTAAATGCTTATGCATATTGAACAAAGCATGTGTATTTTGTTGCCCGCAGGGAGGAGGCCAAAGATGACTTGCATTTTTTTGCATTGACTTGACATCTTGAGCTTTTTGCAAAGTTTGCAATTTTTTCCTCCCAATATATCTTTAATGAATTGGGACAAGGTGTCATGCCTAAAGATTGTGCGGGAGCATATTCCTCTGGTTTTTGACCTCCTGTTTTCTTCGTTCTGCCATGCCTGGGCCCCGGCCCCGGATTTCGAAGGGGTCTTCCTTACGGGGTGCCAATACTCCTACAATTCATAGGCCCATGCGCTATGTCCGTTGAAAACTACTAGTGGCAATGTTCTTTTTGAGGAAGACCTTTTGCTCACATGGATCCCTCCGGTATCATACAGCCAGACATTGCACAACGCTAAGTGTTCCAACAAATAATAAAGATACGAGTGTACCATTTTTCTGGACTTGAAGTTGATTCGGTATAACTCAATGAGCATATCCGCAGAATCAACTCCGCCTGTACTTGTTGTATTCCTGTTCAACAAATGGCCTCTCGATATCAACATATTTGTTTTCCTTAGCTTCCCACCTGCGGCACCTATCGTGTGGTTCAATACCAGCATAATTGGATAATAGGTGTACCGACTTGTTATCATACCAACGTATGGCAACACAATCAGTAACTCTATCAACCCAATCATCATAGTTTCCCCTTCGCTCTCTCTTCAGATCTTTTTCATCCTTGAATGGGATTCCTTTCAGTCGATTTGGGCGCACAGTTGATGCAAAGAGAATCCCCTTCTCCCTCAAAACACCTGCCAAATCCATGGACGAGAACCAGTTATCAAAAAATATCTTGTAATTCTTTATTGGGAACCAGCACAAACGTATACCATACTTAAGAATGTCATATAAATAACACACTTGTCTGTAAATATATGTACCATATATTCATAATATATATAATATTATATCATATATATATAATATATATTAATATATATATATATCATCATCATAATATATTATATATATATATATATATATATTTCCAACCCTTTTTACCTTCCAGCTGGGTTGTACTTACTAATTCTTGACTCGTGTTTGACCTAATGGTAGCATCTAATTCGCCCTTAGAAGTGCAGAAAATAATGGCCTTTTTTATTTTATATTTCAGATTCAAATCATTGAGAGGATGTTGGCAATTAAAGAATGATGTGAACATAAACGCTAGGATATGAAACGAAGTGCTTCTAATTTCTTAACTTTTTACTTTGTAAAAATAGTAATAAAATATTATCATATTCCGTATTTCTTTATCCAACAAAATCATATAACAAATGTTCATAAAATATTTTTATATCCTTTTCATATATTCACAGTTTTTAATATAAATATATATTAAACATATGGAAAAATACTGGTCAAAAATATTTCTTAAAATAAAATCCTTTTCTATTAAATAAAAAAAATCTTCTTAAAGTACATACCAGTTTTCTTCTTTAAACAAATGACATAAAATAGTATTTCAAAAAGTCAATAAATTATGAGAACTAAATCTTCAATGGATTGAATAGAGCGTCGGAGTGAGAGCTTCAAAAACATAGATTTGCGCACAAAGTTTTTAAGTGAGAGAATATTTCAATGTTTTACATACACGTTTCAATTTGACCTCACAAGAATGTCTTTTCTATCTACACGTAGAATTAGCTGGTGAAGATCTTTCGTCTTTAACCTACATTAACATAAACATCTACTCTTCTTTACTTTTTTTCTAAAAAAAAAAATATAGTACCTATACTATGGTACAGCCTATTCAATGGCTAGCAAGCTTGTTGCGGAGAAATCTCAAAACATAGAGAAAAATATAATAATGCCTTTCAAAAGAATTTTCTTCACAAAATTCTTTTGTAAATAAATTTAAAATAAGCACAGTCACTTTATAGAAATATAAAACACAGTTAAATGATTACGCAGGTAATTTAAATCTCACTTTTTATATAATAAACAGCGCACACTTGTAACACTGCTACTCATCACCGAAGTCCAAGCTCTACTCTCGACACTTTGTCTTTTCAATTTTCTGTGGAAGCAAATTTCGTTCCACATCGCTCACTTTGGAACTTAAATTCTTTCTCGAATTATAAAGTCTTTTTAAATCACAACTTCATAAATGCTTCCACTAATGTTTTTAAATAACAATATCGTAACCATACCTAAAAGTTGATGGTAAATCGAAAGTCCCCCCCCCCCCGAAAGACAATAAATTTATGTCACATAAATTTTCTTTCCTAGCGTATATGAATAATTACATCTCAATTATTTAAAAACAAAATCTCTAAATCCATTTGACAACTATTATACATCAGACTTTCACATATACATCAATTTACATAAATGAAACACAACACTCCTCTCTGTCAAAACATCAAATGAATGTCCTTCCTTCCTCAGTAGAATCCGCCATTTCAAGTCTTTGGCATTTAATTTTCTTAAAAAAAAAAGAATATCATTACATCAATAAGCCACATGACTAAAACACTTCAACATCCACTTATCAGATATCCGAAGAACATCCTTGGAAAAGCATGCAGAGCAAAAAACATCCCAAAAGAAACCTATGAACGATAAAGAACAGGAAGCTTCGTTATTAAAAGAAAAGTTATGATCGGAAACGATCATGTATAGGAGTACTGTGCGAGATTTGAAACCTCTTGTTAGACGTAAATTTCTAGGGCTACCTTCACGAGGTCCCCCGAATCTTTGATATGGCACATAACTTGCATCAGAAAGATCTGATTCCGACTTAGAACATTCAAAACTACTGTCGCGAGCACTACTATTCTTATCACCAAAACCATGAAAAGACCTCTGAAAAGAATTTAAAAGATCTGGTCGCATCTCTCATCATAATATTTGATTTCGATTAAAAACTGGACATAGCTTGAACTCTTACTAGGTCCATAATACATTGACAAACCAAAATCCGAAGGTGGATTTATTAAAAATTCCTCGCGAATTTATGTGGAATCATCTTTTTCTTCATCATCTTCTTCTGTTGACGTCATCTTCTTCCACTTCTTCATCATGACAATCAAAATGTACTTTCTTATTACTTTATTATAACTAACATAGGACTTACCTTAACTTTTTACGACGAGTTCGACCATCAACTGGTTTGGTGGGGCAACCACACCTTAAAAAGTTGTCGGTGGGTTGGGACAGCAATCCTCGTCTGAGCCATAGCGTAAACAGCTGCGAATAGGAAACGATTTCTCACCCAGGACCGCCAATCAACGCTGATAAGGCGCGCCTGCCATCGCTTATGGTATATTTAGAAGGTAATTGTAGGAGGTTAACCGCTAAAGAGTATAGACCCGATCGTCCTACCTGTTGGAATCTCTTTCCATAAGCTTGACCGTGGTTGCCCGGTTGAGTACAAACTTTTGAGTTTGCACACTCGCAAATTTCCTGTTTGGCATCGTCCGGTATCCAACAATTAGTTCTTGACAGCTTGATAATCTACGTGGAACTGATCGTGTGGTCGGACGAAGAAGATCGTCTTGCGTGAAATTGTACAAACGGGATGAGCGGTGAGTGGGTATTCTATGGTCGATTACGTAGGCGTTTTGAATCGCCCATGAAGGTGTACGTAGTGTGGTCACTTGTCCTCCATCGATTCATGGTGTGAATGCTATTAAAGCGATAATGAACAAATGGGTAAGTGAATTAAACCAATTCGGTCTCGCCTTTGTCGTTTATTAGTGGCTAGCGGTAATTTTGTTTGCAATCTGTAATTGGTTCGTTTCCCATTATGAGAATTCGCGTATTGGAGCTCCTCACGGCTGTCTCTACTATGTAGCGAATGTTTCGCATATAATTACAGTTGCTCGAAAAAATCAAGTATATATGTCAGCGCACCTCGCATCTGATACCAAAATACTGCGGGCAACTAGCCTTGAGCCTGATGACGGCGTGATGTCAATAACGGCAGTTGGCGATGGTCATACCACTTCTAAAGGTGATACCATCATTTCATTTATTATTCATACTATTCCTGTGTTTACCGTTATTCCTTTTTATAATTTATTATAAATATTTATTTAGACCATAATCTTACATATTTACAAGTCGGCAATGGGCCGATAATGTCAGTATGTACACGTGAAAACGGAGCATAAGCAAGTGGGAACTTAAATTGGGTGCTCTTATGGAATATTCCCTTATCTTTCAAACATGAAGAACAATCTTTAAACAAACTGGTATATCTCTTTTTTGTCATCCCTGGAAAAATATCTCTCTCTTTAAAATCTTCTTCTCCAGTCCTTATCATACTCCATTGTGTCCTGATCCCCAAGGAACAATGACATATTCACACAGTATATTATTATAAGCAATCAGGTATCTCAATGAGATACTTTTGCTCATTAGTTACATAATACAATATACCCTTAACATAAGCGTGCGGAAAACTGTGAACACCACCATTCTCTTTAACAAAATTTAATATAGGAATCAACCTAGGACACTTTTCCTGTTCCGCCTTAATTACATCGGAAGTTAAATTAAACAACTGAGTGTTCGGATATATAACATCAATACGTGAAATAAAAGAAACTGGAACATAGTTAGGAGGATTTCTCGACAAAAAATCAGCACAAACATTCTTTTTTCCTTCTACATATAGAATTTCAGGTTCGAAAGCATTAACCTTAATAGCCCACCGTGCTAATTTGTGTGATAAATCTTTATTCTTAAATATACCTACCAAAGGCTGATGATCAGTAAAAATACGTATTTTATAACCAAATATAGTATTTCTGAACCTCGTTAAAGACCACGTTATCGCCAAGGCTTCTAGGTCAATTGTACTATAGTTCTTTTCAGACTTACTCAAAGTGCGAGAAGCGAAAGAAATTGGACGAATATTACCGTTATCATCCTTCTGAGACAATGTAGCCCCTAGCCCGATGCTACTAGCATCTGTTGTAACAATGAAATCCTTAGTAAAATCAGGAAACTTTAGCAAGGGATCGATAATTAATTTTTGCTTTAGCGTATCAAACGCTCGTTGCTGCTCTTGCCCCCAAGAGAACGGTACACCCTTACGAAATAAAGACGTTATAGGCTGTGCCAAGACACTAAAATTCGGAACCATGGAACGGTAAAACGAAACAAAACCTACGAAAGAACGAGCAGACGTTACGTCTGTCGGTACTGAAAAAGACTTCAAAGCATTAATCTTGGTCGGATCCGCCGACAACCCTTTTGAACTTATTTGAAAACCAAGGTACACAAGTGACCTTTTGAAGAAATTTGCCTTTTCGAGTTTCACCTTTAATTTAGCTCTTTTTAAAGCGTCGAAAACTAATCTCAAACTGTCGTAATGTGACTTAATATCAGTAGAAAACACGATTATATCATCTAGGTAAACTAAGGCATGAATCCCTAAGAGATGAGACAATGCTAACTCCATGACTCGGCAAAAAACGTTAGCGGCAGTTCGCACTCCCATTGGTAAGCGAACTGGTTCAAAATGACCTCGTTGAGACGAGAAAGCTAAATATGGGCGGCTTTCAGGAGCCACGCCCACCCCGTAGTAACCTGTGATGAGATCCAAAGATGAGAACACAGAAGAATTTCCTAACTTGGACAATGTAGACTCGATGTGGGGCACGGGAAACTGCACCGGTACCACATATTTATTCAATTTCCTATAGTCCAAAACAACTCTAGGACGCGGATTATCTTTCTTAGGTATAATAAGAAGAGGAGAGTTATCCGGTGAGTCTGAAGGTACAATGTATCCCTTCATTAAACAATCATCAATCCAGCTGTCAATATCTTGCTGGTAGCGATGAGGCATATTGTAATTGGTTGTATAAATATATCTCGGGGCATCCGGTGTAAGCTCTAGCTTGAACTCACTTAGCGGACAAACATCTACTCTATCATTACTAAGAGCTATCGCTTCTTTATTTGCTATAAGAAAATCCAAAATTTGTTCCATTTGCGTGGGGTCTTGTAACACCACCAAATCGGAGTCTTTCTTAGACTTAGACAATAAAATCTCCCTGTAAACTTCACGAAGTTCCTCATCCGAAAGACCTTTGGAGCATTCTATCTTATTTATATTTGATTCATAACTACGAAAAGAAAGAGAACTTGCACTCGAAATAACAACATTTTTATCTAAAACAATTGTGGACGGACTGTAATTGATACATTTTATAACGATAGTGCCATCGTGCACTGTGCTAAGTACGTTAGCAAACATGATATTTGACAAAGAATTTTTCTCAGAAACAATATAAGAATTCTCGGGAGGCTTCGTCCCGGCTTTTGATTTAACATCAACAGATAAAAGATATGTAGAATAGGGCTCAAATTTCATTGAGTTAGGAAGCAGAAGTTCGTAAATTTCGTCGTCTGAAATTACTACCTTGTGATGGAAAGTTTCACTTTCGAAATTAATGTGGTTAGTTTGAAAACCAAAATTGACAGATTCGGTATCGGGACCACCGATTTCTGTTGAAGAGTTTTCATATAACAAAGAATCAAAACTAGGTTTGACATTGCTAATTAAAGGATCATAAACGTGTAATGGAATATTAACGTAACCATTTTTCTCTTTCATAATTATACAATCATTATGAAAATCTAAAGCAATAGGAAGACTAGAAATAATATCAGAACCTAACAACAAAGATCCATTAAAACAACATTGTTGATTAACAATGACAAAGAAAACATTAAATAACCTATTATTAAGAAGCATCTGTAGTTTAATTCGACCTAAATTAGGTATCACATTCCCCGATATAGACTTAAGAACTATGTTAGTCTCATTTAATTTTACCGGATAAATTTCTTGTATCCTCTTTACTAACCCCTCCCTAATTAAACTGACTGAAGATCCGCTATCGATATAGCCAGAAATCTCTTTAATAAACTCGTATTCAACAGTTAAACTCACCTTAAGGAAGTAGCTTTTTCCTATCAAAGGATTTTCTTCCACTCGAAATACGTTCGTGGAAAGCGAATTTTTAACCTTATTTGAAATAAAATCAACCTCAATAGGGCTTATTACGGCATCTTGAGGTGCCAGATCCGTAACCCTTTTCAAAAATTTCCTTCATAAAAAGACCTCTCATGCGATTGTTTCGCTGGGCGGTACTCAAAATTATTATAAAAATTTTGCGCATGGCGCGTATTCATAGTGCGGTTATTTCGTTTAACCTGCAGAAAATTCGAACTTTTATCGTGAAATTCACCTTCACGGACTCTATAATTGACATTAATACTACTTACATTTGAATATGAGAAGTGATTTGGGTCCATTGCATTGACCTGGGACACGTGATGACGTTCATTATTTTGGCACGAACTCGGAGACTGATACTTAACCATTCTATCTCCGGGAGTTTGAGGGGAGTTTCTACCCGAAAATACCTGCCTATTCTGTACACTAGTATTATATTTATTAACTTTATGATGCATATTTGACGAATCCTGACAAAAATTTACATGTGAATGCTGATTGCGGCCGCTCTGGCCTTGTGTAAAACCATGTTTGGGACTCTTAGAAAATGAAGAATTTGAACGAACATTATTCCTACTTTGAGAATATTTCTCTAATTCAGAAGGCGTGATTACCTTAATACGATTTAAACTCTGAGAAGAATGAGGATTCCAAACTGTGTTTTGGCATCTCCTCTGCGAGCCCCGACTATGTTTTTGGAAACAGAGGGAACAGAAAGGTCCGTATATACATTGGGACGTGTGGTGACCTACCCTTTCACACGTTTTGCAAAATACATTACTCCGAGTATCTTGACGTCTCGGAGTCGGAGACTGAGGTTTAGAAAAAGAATATGCAACATTATTAGGTTGAGTTTTCAACTTAGGAGAACGATGAAGAAAAGGATCAACTTGATTCCTTTCGTGTTGAGCTGTATAAACAGGAATAGCATTATTAAAATTAGACGTCTTCCCCGAAGACGATGCAACCTTACCACTATTAATAACTTGGCTCTTCTTCAAATATTTTTGAATCTGTTGCGGTATCGAATTAGAAATGGAGAACTCCTCATTCAGAATCCTCTGGAACTGTGGCTTAGCATTTATATACAATGAAGAGAATAATAACAACCTACGTTGTTCCGGGGTAAAATCCACTCCGTGCAACGTCGAAGACGAATCGAGAAACATTTGTAATGCCTTTTGAGACTCTGTAAGGTACTCAGGGAGTGAGTGGTGGGAGTTCCACCTCACGTCAATAAAATCTTTAAAGGCCTCGAAAGAGCTCTTGGAATTTAGGGGGTCCAGGCATAACGACAAATCAGTCTTGAACTGAAGCCAAGAAGTAGCCTGAAACAATTCCGGAGTCGATAATATAAGCGCTGAAACATTACCTTCTTTGTGAGAAAGGAAACGGGTATAAGCCCTCAGTTTCTCTGTATCGGTGCTAATCCCTTCGTCAGCAAAATAAAGCTCAATAGCAGCGAACCACGAATTTAGACTCGGACCTCGCCAACAGTCGTCTATGTAACCTATTAAAATAGGAATGTTGGGCCGTGAGTGGGTCAATCTGTCAATATTCAGTGTGGGCCTAGACATGTTTTCGGAATGATCGGAAACACTAGAAGAAGAAATATTCTGTGAAATATTACTTGGTTGTTGCACGCTCACCACTAGCTGGGTGTAATCTCTTATTATCGTCAGTCAAAAGCACGCTTTCTTCCTCCGTATCGGAAAGCATTTAAAAATGAAACACGTTAAAAAAAAGGGATACAAAAAAAATAGGACAACAGACAAAAAGTTGACAGAAAGATAACGACGTACACAAGAAACAAATAATTCACAACAGACAAAACAAAAAAAAATGACAAATATGACAAAAACTACGACTCACAAGAGAAATAGATACTTCAAAAATAGACAAAAACGAGGACAAACACAAAATTGTTATTTACGACACCACATAAAAAAAAAAATACCAAATTTTTATTATACAATAAACACCGACTTACAGGATGGCTTCTCTTCCAAGCAATGTTCCTCTGGACATCTTCATAAATCGATTTGAAAAATTCATAACCTCGAGGACGTTAGCCTCGTAAAATAAATGCAAGCATATAAAAAAAAAAAAAAAAAAAAAAAATAAATATTTTAAATTAAAAAAAAAAAATAATAGAGAAGAAAAATAAATAAATAAATAAATGAATTAAAAAAAAGATATATTTGCCCTGAAACTCGTGCCTCTTGGTGAGACTCTTCGTAAAACTTCTTTCAAACTTTTTATTCGTAAATACTTAGAAATGGCGATTATGTAAGGATGTGTCTTTCATCAATAATCTTGAACAGAGTCGTGGTTTTTCTCTTTTCTTCACAATTACTGTACCTTAAAAACACAAATATATGTTAAATTACCTTTCAATAACATATGAATATATATATATTATATATATAATATATATATATATATATATATATATATATGATATATATATATATATATAATATAATATATATATATTATAAAGAAATATATAAACGAGATAAATAAATAATCAGAATTATATAGTACGTTTCAGTACTGCCTTTTAACGTGCGTTAAAATATTATTTCAGCAAAAACAAAAAAATCAACAAATTTACTTCACGCGCTCACGGTGACTAATGTGATCAAAACTGTTACAATAATCCCACAAAAAAAAAATACACACACTGCAGTCTCTTCCACCCTCTTTCTCTCTCATCCACACAGAGAGATGGCGTCGAAGAAAAATTATTCTGCAGTCAATATAAGGTTCCAAAAATAATCTAAATAACTTTCTTTTTTTCTGTATTTTTTATTTGTGAGAACTTGCGCAGAAAATCCGAAACTGTAATTTCTGTGTGATGGGGTCGGTGCGTGGTAAGTGTCCTTTGTAACACTATTCTATTTCTGTAATGACGCTCAGAAAGACAAATTTTTACTGTTCTCCGTAGAAACACTTTTATTCCCCAACAAAAACCAAATATTTAGACCGACAAACAGTTCACCACAGAACAATTAAACGGCCACCAAGATAATACATTCATAAGCTGTAAATATTTAAGAAAGACAAATGAATAAATACATACTAAATTATTATTATCTATTACATTAATAAATATTATTAAATTTTTAATCAAATAAATAAAGTAAATAAACATATGACTATTTATTACCGTAATAGGCTAAATAAAAAGAGACAAAAAAAAAAAAAAAAAATCTTTTTAAGCAAAGTCAGTTATAACTGGAATACTGCACAAGAAAAACCCCGTTATAAAATCTCTTTACCGTTATTCGACTTCTATTTAAAGAACTACGCAGCTGTGAAATCCCATGAACTTGATAGCCTCGAACATGAAATATTAACATATGATTGTTGCGCAGTAAAGAAATATATTACAAGTTGTATACATTAACGCAAAGAAAAAAAATTACTCTAAACATATATATAGATATAGCGTCGGGCGGGGTGACGCGGACCACTTTAGGTATAACTTGGTCTCCGGCTCTCCCCTAATGCACTTTTTGGAATTTTTTTTTTTTGTAATCACACGGCCCTATAGTCGGGCATAAGCACACAAAAAAATAATAATGTAATTCTAATAATAAAAGTTTTATTAAAGTTTGAATAACGCCGAGTCAGCCTGACCGTGGAGGGGTGAAGCGGACCACCATTGAGGGGTGACTCGGACCATCTGTTTAATTCATCCCAAGAAATATTGTTTTCAAATTTTATATTAATTTTTACTTAATATAATAATTATTTATCATATAAAAATTGTAATAAGTAATAAAAATGTCAATAATGATAAATAAAATACGGAATATAAATAAGGTGGTCCGATTTACACCCCTCTCCCGCCCAAAAATTTTGACACTTTTTTGAACTCGTTTTTTTTATTAAGAATTTCATTTTTTTTTAAAAATTTCACGTTAATATAAAGTAACTTTGTTATTACATTTAAATTTAATTATACGTAATAAAAATGTCAACTAATAATACGTAAAATACGAAAAACAATGGTGGTCCGAGCCACCCCCCCATCAATTTTTACGGCGGGGTGAATCGGACCAAGTTAGGCCCCGTTTTTTTGCCACTAATACTGCTTGGATCTAAAAAATTTACTTTGCCAGTTTAAAGCTAACATACTCGAGTGTATCAACTGAAAAAAATAAATAATAATTAAAATACGATACCACAATTTTTCATTTTATAACGAAGTTAAAAAAAATCACATTTTTCAAAAGTGAAGTTCTATTGAAGAAAATTTTGTACCCTAATTTCTAACATTTTTTAAAAATATAAAAACTTTCTAGAATTAAATATGATCTAAATAAAACTTGTAGTAGCTACTACCGCGTGGTAATAAAATGGAGCGAAATTTTTTTTTTTTTTTTTTTTTTTTTTTTTTATTTAGAGTGGACCGAATCACCCCTCCTAAAGAGGCAGGCCCGGTCACCCCGCCCGACGCTATATAAAAATATATATATATATATATTGAAATGATGTTACGTTTCTCTTCTTACTTCTTCCCCCCCAGATTGTAATATAAACTGTTAAAATATTGACAGACAGCAAACTGAGTGAAGGACAAAGATTAATAGATTTTTTTTTAACCAAGAAAAAGTTTTACTTTAAACTGTAGCTTTCAATTACAAATTTGTAATATAACCATTTGATTGAACAATCAGAGTGTAGGAATACACAAATACAGAAAGAGGACCAAGAAGATTCTACTTGAATTCTCCCGGATCACCGGGAACTACCAAAGGGAACAAGACCAAAACGCCTCAAAAACAGAACCCAAGTATCAGCAGAGTTGGTACCAAACAAAAATATAATTGTCCCACCATCAAAGCAATTATTATACTAAATGGCACAGCCACTTAAGGTGAGCCTATTTCAGTAACAAATTATTAAGACCTCTTATTTTTAACCCTTATTGGGTTTATTCTATACTGATCACTTTGCCAAATTGCAAGGCTAATTATCAATCTTGACTTGTTTATTTGTATATAAATAGCTATAATTATAAATTTTTTTGAGTAATTTTTTTTGAAAAGTCTAAGGGCAACAAGGTTAAGTTGCCCCCCCAATAAAATTTATGTAAATTATTATTTGAGCATTTGGTATTTTATTTATTATTATTTCTATTTATTATTATTTATTATTATTATTGTTATTATTATTATTATTATTATTATTATTATTATTATTATTATTATTATTATTATTTATGATTATCATTATTATTATTATTATTATTACCATTATTATTATTATGTATTAACCCATTACTAATTAAACTAACCTAAATATTTAAACTAAAGATAAGATAATAAAAATAAAAACGCTTTCTTTTTATGCACTTTAGTGTTTGCCAAGTCAATTGCATAGCTGCACTTTTTCATATCTAATTTGCCAAAAGCATGTGGTGTCATCATTGATGGTGAGTGTTTTTTTTCTGTTTGTGGATGCAGCCTTAATCGTTATTTAAACTTTTTATTTTTCTGTTATTAATTGTGACTTCAATTCTCAGCAGTAGTGGTGGTCGTTCTTGAGGGACAACTCACAAAAAAATAAAACATCAGTTGGAGCTCACATCCGTCACGACATCTGTCACAGGAGAAAGTTTGGAAGAAGACCACTTTACAATCCGTACCTCTCTTGGGATGAGCCAGACTTCTTTTAATTATAAAGTAAGTACTGGACTTGTCCTCTCATTGTAACTCAAAACTTGTTACATAATTTGGTAGCAGAGCGTAGTTCTTTTTGAATATCTACCTCTGCTGCTGAGTGTTCTGTCACTCTTCTTTTCTGATTCAAGGGAGTAACCCTTATTCGTTCATTTCATTATTAACTCACCATCATGCCCGATGATATGAATTCTTTGGTAGAGGAAAAGAGTCCTATTTCTGGGACGAATTCTCAAACCACTCAAACCACTAATGGTTTGCAAACTGGTTTACAAAACAGTGATCCAGGTGCTCAAGATCAGATACCAAATCTGGTGCAAGATCCACAAAATCTATCCTGGATGCACCAACTTTTAAGGAACTAATGCAGCAAAACACTCAATTGATTCAATCAATGGCAAACATGATGCAAAATATGTCTAGGGACAGAAAACCACATAGCGTCATTCCTCCAGGAAAATATAGACTGGAAACTGGAGAAACAATGGTGCAATTCTTTCAACGTTATGAAGTATACTGCTTGGCTAAATATCCAGGTTCTCCAGAAGGTATGGTACCCCTTTTGGGAAACCACTTAGATGGAGCAGCTTTAGATGTATATAAAATAATAGCTCGAACAACATTTGAATATGATGAGGTAAAGAGGAAAATGTTAGCTTGGTTTAAGAGTGAAATTGAAAAAGAGACAAGGAAAGAAACAGAACAGTTTACAGATGCAAGTTTAATGGAAGAGGAAACAGTCCCTCTTTATGCGTTGAGATTAATTGGGTTAGCCCAGAAGGCTTTCCCGGGGCAGGATGTTATGAAATTGCCTATAGTACGGCAAAAGTTTCTCAAAAGTTTACCAGAGAACATTCAAGACAGGGTAGATGACACAATGACGGCTTCAGAAACAGCAATGGGACATCCGCTTCCTTGGGAGAGACTGGTTGCTATTGTTGACAAATGTTTTAAGGGTAACAAAGGAAAGAAAGAAGGTTCTAGTCCAGAGGTTGTGGACCTGACTAAAAACTATCAAGTATCACCACAGACTTCCTCTTTGTTCCCAATGCCTAAAAATAAGGAAAGTTTGAGATTGTGTTGTTGCCAGAGGACACAGACAGACCTCGGGTGCAGAAGTTACTTCGCCGCAATTTAATACAGTTGCGTCATCAGCGGCAGTTACTAATCCCGGCAGACAAAACCAGACTACTCAGGGATTCTGTAGGAATGAATCAGGACCCTCAGTAGCCAGGTCTAGAGATCAACAGTATCCGTCAAGGCCTAGCAACAATAGACAGAATCAAAGAAGCGCACCTATATGTGCTCATTGCCACAAGCCTGGTCACTTAATGAGCCAGTGTCGATTGAGGCCTCAGTGTCAATATTGTGGGAAAAGAGGACATACCTTTGATGATTGTTACGAGTCCCAGAATAGGTGTTTACGTTGTAAGGAAGTGGGCCATTTAGTAGCCGCCTGTCCTGACAAATATGGTAATCAAATTAAGTGTCCTTTTTGCCAAGGTAGCCATTTGGGTAAAGACTGTCCCACCAAACCGGGAAACTAGTGAACTCCGACATGGAAGACCTCATGTTGGAGAATGATAGGTCGTCAGAAATTGTACAAAGTCCAAACGATGTTAGGGAAGAGGAGGTTCCTGGAGTGTCTCAGGAGGATCCTCAGTGTGAATCTAAGACTAGCATTGGAGAGATATTTCCATTGGTTTCAATAAGTAGTACTAGTACTCAGCCCATTCCGGAAGAACGAGTTACAGAAAACACTCCAGAGCATGATGTAGTTAAAGAAGAAGTAAAAGAGAAGGTTATAAAGTACAACATGATTAGAGCGCCAGAGGAGACCCTCCTTTTGAGAGTGACCATTGAAGATCAACCTCAAATAGAGGCTTGTGTAGCTTTTGTTGATACGGGCGCAGAGACAAGTCTGGTATCCACCAGGTGTTTCCATGCCTTGGACAAACAAAAATGTCCATTATTACCCGCAGCTTATAAGAGCATAGAAGGGATAGGGCATGTGCGATTTCCAGTGCTAGGTGAAGTGATGTTGGCTCTAAAATTATCCACCAATTATGTGTTAAAACCCATGAGATTTATCATAATCCCTGATGAGGTTATGGGATACGATCTGGTCATGGGTTATGATCTGCTACAAAAGGAACGCCTGTTGCCTGACTTATATGAAAAGGAACTGGTCCTTCGACGAGGGAATTATGTGCAAACAGTAGCTGTAGATATGCGGACTGAACAAAAGGGAATACTATGTGCATTGACCGAAAGTATAGTGATTCAACCAAAAGAATGTGCCATTGTGGAGGTGCAGAGTAGTATAGGACTAAAATCAGAACAAGTAGGGATAATAGAGGCCAATTCAAGACTGCCGAAAGATATTACATTTGAGAATGCAATTGTACAATTCCACGAGAATAAGACATTGTTAATAACACGAAATGATGGAGAATTACCTAAGAAATTAAGAAAAGGCACCATCATGGGAAATCTGGAGTTGACTAATATACAAGACCCATCCATTAATTTAGTTGAGTTAGCGGAAAATGAACCACAAGATCGGCAGGAGTGGACAACAGAAGGAATTTTTCAAGCTTTCAGAGTGCATGAGTCAGACATAACTGTAGAGCAACGAGAACAAGCTGTACCGATGTAATTAAACACCGGATTGAAACACTGACAGATGATCCTGTTCAGGTACCAGTAAGGCGCCTTCAAGGACCTATCTTACAGGAAATAGAAGCTAATTGTAAACAACTAGAGAAGGAAGGCATCATACAACGAAGTAAATCTCCTTACTCCGCTCCGGTTGTTCCAATAAGAAAGCC
>JABUQX010018276.1:0-50000 GCA_015478945.1 Trachelipus rathkii
ACATCTTATTACATTGGTCTTGCCTTAGGCGACCTATGGGAGTCTTGTGTGGTAGCGCTTTGACATATCTAAGACACGAGTCATTCAGATCTTAGCGTATTAATACTAGCGTACATAATGACCGTTTACCTCGCACACCAGATCTTACACAACATCAAACGTCCACTACTTAAAGTCCCACGTCTGTGTCCACCTGAGGGAAACCGCAAGATACATAGGCACAGCTAACCTCGGCGTGGGGATCTAATATTTTTTATCCATTTGTTTTGTTAATTTACTTCACTTTAGTAATCTCTTTATTTTATATTTTTCTATTCTCACACATCTCACTCATTTTACTTGAAAGAATGAGTGGTAATTGTGATAAAATACTTATAACACTTAATAATATCATATCTATAAATATATATAATATTAATTATACGCATATAAATTACAGTAAATAATCTATACACAAAATAATTATAATATATAATATAAATATATATTATCAAATAGATAATACCGTAATAATAATATAGCTACTTACACCGTACATTAATACACACTCACTCATATATATATATATATATATATCATACCTT
Source organism: Trachelipus rathkii (assembly GCA_015478945.1). Taxonomy (NCBI): domain Eukaryota; kingdom Metazoa; phylum Arthropoda; class Malacostraca; order Isopoda; family Trachelipodidae; genus Trachelipus; species Trachelipus rathkii. The sequence goes on from JABUQX010018276.1 coordinate 585, forward strand.
ACTACAAGACTTGTCCATAATTAATTATGATATATATATATATATTATATCATACTGTGATACCTATTAAAAATAATGTAATACTACTATATATATAATTAAATAATATACTAACTAATATCACTACTATACCGTACTATATATCATAACCATAATAATATTAATACTATCATAATTATACACTATGATCAATATATAAATATCATTAATACGATCAAAACTCACACAACTCCACTATAATAATATATAATTATACCCTCATATATCCTACTATAATACCATACAATACCTATATAAATTAATACAACCATATTATATATTATTATATATAAGTATAATACCCTTATAACATAATTATGATCATATATATACTACGTATACTACGATATAATAATATAATACAAATATATTCCTATTATATATAATAAATAATAAAACTAAATAATATACCAACGACCTACTCACATCCACATAAAGTAATACAACCAGGATAACCTTATAGGTAGAATATGTGACATAAAGCTTGCTTTTTTTTCTCGCTTAATTAAGGATCGTGTTAATTTCGCCGCTCCCGATAATACGCTGAGTACGCGATAATCGTATACAATTTAAGACCTCTTGGTTCTTCATGAGACTAGGAAAAATGTAAAATCAATAGAAGAATTTTTTTTTCTTTTTTTTTCTGTCAGTATGATATTATGATATTTTGTCTTAATTGCATTTTATGGTATATATAACACACGATGAATTATACACTAATCTCATTCACTCAGCCATAAACATCACGACAAGCAACAGCGAAAATATAACCAAACTAGACACACAGCTATTAATCACATAGCACACAACAATAACAATCTTTCTACACCTCCACCTCCTGTCTAACACAGAAGGTCCGCCAGTTGCCCACGATGCAACGGTCTTGATTTAACAGAGTTGAGGCGAATATAATGGATAGGATTTATCAACTTTAATAATCTGTGCAATATTTTATGCTTGGTCTGGAAAACAAAACACTTTACCCCTACTATAGTAATTTCTGCATTATGTGAAAGAATTCACTCATTAAGAGGGAAATAAAGATTCGGTGGTAATTAATAGAAAATTATATATATTATTATTATAGTATAATAATATATATATATATATAGTATATTAATATATACCTATATAGTATAATATTAACATAAACCCGAATCACCATATTATGCATACCTTTACTAATAATATATAAATAATAATATACATAATCTAATTATAAGATATATTACTAATATAAACATAATAATAAAATAATCATCACATACTTCAACAACCTATATTATATATACCGTGGCAGCGAACAAGGATGTGTTATGTCTCCTTGGCTATTTAGTTTGTATATGGATGGGATGGTGAAAGAATTAGAGGTAGGGGTGGTAGGGGAAAGGTGTTAGACCGCTTAGACTGGCAGAATTGTTGTACAGAATAGTGGCGGGTGCCTACTCTGCTTATCTTCCTTATCCCTGATGGTAATTGTTGGACTAATTTGATGTTCGTGTAATCAGGGAAGAAAGTTTGAGAGGATTTGTAGATGGGTTTGGCAGGGTGTATAAAAGGAAGGGTTTGAAAGTAAAGTAAGTTGATGGCAGTGAGCGAGGAGAGTCCGGGGTGTGAAATCATGTTGGATGGTAAGCAATTGGAACAAGTATCAGTGTTCAAATATTTAGGCTATATGTTGAGTGAAAAACGAACGGACGATGCAGTGTGTAGTAGGAAAGGTGGCTGGTGCAATTAAATCCTTGGTGAATACTAAGGGACTAAGTCTTAATGTATGGTAGTGAAGCTATGGTGTGGAATAAGAGATATAGATCTAAGGTGCAATCTGTTCAGATGGACAATCTTAGGGGCGTGATAGGTGTGAGAAAAATATAAAATGAGGAATGAACGTGTTAGGGAGTTGTATGATGTGAAGAAGGGCGTAAATGAGACATTAAACGAGATTGCATTAAGATAGTTTGGTCATATGGAAATGATGAATGATAGTCGATTGGTTAAGCCGATGTATAGTGGTGTGTGCTGGAAATCGATCGGCTGGGAACCGAAGAAAAAGTTGGATTGAGTCAGTAAAGGAATGTGGGTGGCAGAGGCAAGAAGAAAAGTGCATAATAGGAATGAATTGCAGGGTTTGTAAGGGGGTATGGATGTGGGCCTAGCCCATGTGATAACCCTACATTGACGAGATACCACAATGAGGGTCTGTCGCAGTCTTGTGAAGCCCTAGGATGGATTTTTTTTACTGGCCGCGAGTATCATATTTTTTTACTATTTTGTTTCCGGTTATGTTGTACACCTCACCCCTAATCAAGGGAATTTTTTTTGACTTGTCATATTCTTCTACTACTTTTCTGTTTCCGCTGCATAGCACGCACCTTACCCCCAGTCTTGGGGAAAAGAGGTAGATGAATATATATATATATATATATATATGATATTATATATATAATATATATATATATATATATATATTATATATATATAGTATATATAATATATATATATAAATAATCTATATAATAGTATATGTTATATTTATAAATATACCATTTTCTTTATGGTACGGTGTTTAAAGAATATTTTTTATTTTTTTAAATAATATTCATCGGATGGGGGATGTTAATATTAATTAGGGGTAAATCTAAATTTAAATTAATTTATTTTTAAACTTATAACTTAATGTGGCAATTTAAACTAATGGAGGTGTCCATCATTATGTACGGGAATGGTTGTGCGTAAGCACACTCAACCGTCAATGAGTGGGAACACACTCTTTTTTACATATATATATATATATATATATATATATATATATATATATATATATATATATATATATATATATATATATATATATATATATATATATATATATATATATATATTATAAATAATATATATACATTTTTATGATTATTTAGTGTATATATATTACATATATATACACGCACCACTGACATAAACTTTGATAGCGAATGTAATTAATTAAAAACGATTAAAAGAAAGGGTGTATGAGATTTAATTAATTAAAATTATCATTAAAATTTTAAACGTGGGAATGGCACTTTATTTATATTTAAGACGGGATGGGACAGTTAACGAAATCACATATATTATAACTAGCTTTCGTCTAAGATTGCTTAGACATTTTTCAAGTTAAAGTTGAGGAGAGAGACTGTTGAGTTTGAGGTAAGAAATAAGTGAAAGAATTTAAGGATTTAGTTGGTTGGTGTATTTGTTTTTTAGGGGGGTGAAATATTTAGAGGATAACAATATTGCATTTTGTAAATAATCCAGAGGATACTCGCCTTTTTGTTTGTTGTAGTTGTTGGTGTTGTATATATAAATGGATTCTATTATCTTTCTTTTCTGAGTGTTGTTGGCGGTTTTTATTATGGAAATATTTTTGTATGTCGATGTTATGTTTGTATTGGGATCTGTGGTGGGTGAGGGCGGAATTAATACGGTCTTCGGTTAAATCATTTTTATGTTGTTGGGTTCGTCTTATTAAATCATTGGTTTCGCCTATGTATATGGATGGGCAGTTTTGACAGGGGATTTTATATATGCAGTTAGTATTGGGGTTGTTGGGGGTAGGGGGTTTTAAACGATGTTTTAAGGTAAATGAGTTATTTTGGGTGAAATGTATAGTGTTGGGAAAAAATTGTTTAATATTTTTATTGTTTGGTAGGGGTATGGGAAGAAAAGTTTTATTGTTCATATTGTTGGTATTAGTGGGGTTATAGAATTTTTTTTTTGGGCTATGTGGTAGGATTTATTGATAAAATGGGGGGGGTAATTTAATTTTGTGAATGTTGAGAAGAGGAATTTGGTTTCGGAGGCGAGATGATTGGGGGAGCAGATTCGTAGTGCACGAATATAGAGGGCGGTAAGGGTAGCTTGTTTTATTGAGTTGGAATGAGTGGAATACCAATGGGTGTAAGCAGGGTTGGAGGAAGGTTTGCGGTAGACTGCGTATGTTATGTGAGTTGCTTTGTGCCAGGTTAGTAATGTATCAAGGAATGGGAGTGTGTCGTTTGTCGAAAGTTCATAGGTAAAAGTGATGGAGGGATGAAGGTTGTTTATATGATTGAGAAGGTTGTTGAATTGTGTGTGTTTGGGTATGGCTGCGAAAACGTCATCAACATATCGCAGCCATGTGATGTTGTGGGTGGATGTGTAAGGTAGGATATAATTATGTTCTAGGAGTTCCATGTATATATATTGGCAAGGATTGGAGAGAGGGGTGATCCCATGGATAGGCCAGATGTTTGTTTAAAGTAATTTTCATTGAAGCTAAAGTAATTGTGGTTGAGGGTAAGTAATATTAGTTTTTTGATTAGGGGGAAGGGGTAAGGGAGAATTATGTTATTGTTGGTTATGTATTCTTCGAGTAATTGTAAGGTATGGTCTACGGGGACTGAGGTGAAAAGTGATTTTACATCAAAGCTTAAAAATTGATGGGTGGTAGGGTTAAGTTGGTGGTTTTTTTGTATAAAATCAGAGGTGTTTTTTATATGAGCGGGAGAAATATTGCCAAGTAGGGTTTTTAATATATTGGATAGCCATGTTGATAGTTTGTATGTGTTGCAATTGGTATTGGAAATTATGGGGCGTAGAGGGTGGTTTGGTTTGTGGAGTTTAGGGATACCGTAGAATTTTGAGATACGCGTCATATGGGCTTTGTTTTTTTCGTGGATATCGGGGAAATCTTTTGTGAGCTTTTTTAGGTTACTATTGAAGGTGTCGAAAGAATTTTTTTGAGGATTTTTTGTAAGGGGAGAATAGGTTATATGATCTTGGAGAAGAGTTTGACATTTGTTGGTATAGTCATTGGTGTTTAAAATGACTATATTATTGCCCTTGTCGCTTCTGGTTATGATTATATTTTGATTTTTTTGTAAGGTGCTAAGGGCTGTGTAGAAGAGGGCGGGAAGTTTTTCTTTTTTATTATTTGATGTGAGACTATTAAGTAGGTAACCTTTCATGATGTCGAAGCTTCACGCGCAATAATATAGTCATTTTAAACACCAATGACTACACCAACAAATGTCAAACTCTTCTCCAAGATCATATAACCTATTCTCCCCTTACTAAAAATCCTCAAAAAAATTCTTTCGACACCTTCAATAGTAACCTAAAAAAGCTCACAAAAGATTTCCCCGATATCCACGAAAAAAACAAAGCCCATATGACGCGTATCTCAAAATTCTACGGTATCCCTAAACTCCACAAACCAAACCACCCTCTACGCCCCATAATTTCCAATACCAATTGCAACACATACAAACTATCAACATGGCTATCCAATATATTAAAAACCCTACTTGGCAATATTTCTCCCGCTCATATAAAAAACACCTCTGATTTTATACAAAAAACCCACCAACTTAACCCTACCACCCATCAATTTTTAAGCTTTGATGTAAAATCACTTTTCACCTCAGTCCCCGTAGACCATACCTTACAATTACTCGAAGAATACATAACCAACAATAACATAATTCTCCCTTACCCCTTCCCCCTAATCAAAAAACTAATATTACTCACCCTCAACCACAATTACTTTAGCTTCAATGAAAATTACTTTAAACAAACATCTGGCCTATCCATGGGATCACCCCTCTCTCCAATCCTTGCCAATATATACATGGAACTCCTAGAACATAATTATATCTTACCCTACACATCCACCCACAACATCACATGGCTGCGATATGTTGATGACGTTTTCGCAGCCATACCCAAACACACACAATTCAACAACCTTCTCAATCATATAAACAACCTTCATCCCTCCATCACTTTTACCTATGAACTTTCGACAAACGACACACTCCCATTCCTTGATACATTACTAACCTGGCACAAAGCAACTCACATAACATACGCCGTCTACCGCAAACCTTCCTCCAACCCTGCTTACACCCATTGGTATTCCACTCATTCCAACTCAATAAAACAAGCTACCCTTACCGCCCTCTATATTCGTGCACTACGAATCTGCTCCCCCAATCATCTCGCCTCCGAAACCAAATTCCTCTTCTCAACATTCGCACAAAATTAAATTACCCCCCCCTCCTACCTGATAGCCAAAAAAAAATTCTATAACCCCACTAATACCAACAATATGAACAATAAAACTTTTCTTCCCATACCCCTACCAAACAATAAAAATATTAAACAATTTTTTCCCAACACTATACATTTCACCCAAAATAACTCATTTACCTTAAAACATCGTTTAAAACCCCCTACCCCCAACAACCCCAATACAAATTGCATATATAAAATCCCCTGTCAAAATTGCCCATCCATATACATAGGCGAAACCAATGATTTAATAAGACGAACCCAACAACATAAAAATGATTTAACCGAAGACCGTATTAATTCCGCCCTCACCCACCACAGATCCCAATACAAACATAACATCGACATACAAAATATTTCCATAATAAAAACCGCCAACAACACTCAGAAAAGAAAGATAATAGAATCCATTTATATATACAACACCAACCACTACAACAAACAAAAAGGCGAGTATCCTCTGGATTATTTACAAAACTGACCTCACTCCACGTATATCCTCTACAAATATTTCCCCCCCCTCCACACCAACAAACAAATACACCACCAACTAAATCCTTATAATCTTTCACACTTATTTCTTTACTCTCACAACCTCAACAGTCTCTCTCATCAATTTAACTTGAAAAATGTCTAAGCAATCTTAGACGAAAGCTAGTTATAATATATGTATTCTCGTTAACATGTCCATCCGTGCTTAAATACTACACAACTCACACAGTGCCATTCCCACGTTCAAAATTTTTAATCACGCACTACTCCATCTTCTCACATTAATTAAATTTACCATACCCCTTCCTTTTAATCGTTTTACTTAATTCACATTCGCTATCCACACGCTCTTTCTATTGTGAATATGCCCGAGTAAATTACTAAAACCAATAAATATAATATTAAATAACTATGTATATATTATCTTACATAAAAAAGAACTATAACTATATATATTTTATTATACATCTATATATATATATACTCATATATACACTATTTTATATTTATATATTTTATTATATATATATATTATATATACCCACTATATACTATATATATATATACTCATATACTTTATTTATATATATATATATATCTACTAAATCTCTTCATCATAATGTCACGAGTGTGCATCACATTGCGGTTGAAGTGTGGTTACGCACAACCATCCCGTACATAATGATGACACCTCCAGTAGTGGGAGGGAATACTTGTTAGTCGTCCTGGGTCCCCGCAGAATCCCTAAGGATTTTGGCCTTGACCTTTTTTGGGGCCCAACCTGAATTTTTTACCTTTAACTTTTTTTGGGGCCTTGACCCTTTTTTGGAACCCAAATTTTTTGAGAACCCGGATTTTTTTTTGAGAACCCGGATTTTTGAGAAACCCAAATTTTTTGAGACCCAAATTTTTTGAGAAACCCAAATTTTTTTTGAGAACCCTAATTTTTTTGCAAACCCTTCGAAGAAGGGTTGCGCCAAACGGTTGCGCAGCAACCGTTGTACGTGAGAACCCTAAATTTTTTGAGAACCCTAATTTTTTTTTGAGAAACCTAATTTTTGAGAACCCTAATTTTTGAGACCAAAATTTTTTGAGAACCCTAATTTTTTGAGAACCTAATTTTTTGAGAACCCTAATTTTTTTGAGAACCATATTTTTTATCCCACCGAGCTTTTTTGAGAACCCCTAATTTTTTTGAGAACCCTAATTTTTTGAGAACGTAATTTTTTGAGAACCCTAATTTTTTGAGAACCCTAATTTTTTAGGGCAACCCTAATTTTTGAGAACCCTAATCTTTTTGCCGACCTAATTTTTTGTTGACCTTTTTTTCACCCAACCCTTTGGTCTTCCAGGGTCAATTTTGGCCCAACCTAATTTTTGGCCACCTTTTAACGGGCTTAGCCCTATTTTTTGATATTTCGGTCACATCTACACACCGCGCACGCACACCACACCACACACACACACACACACACACACACACACAGATTTACTTACACTCACAGACTTACTTACACTCACACACAGATCTACTTACACACACACACACACACACACACACATCACACACAGATTTAACTTACACCACACAGCATTTAACTTTGCACTATGAACACTTATAACACACTATGTCCACTTTATACACACTACACTATGACACTTATACACACATGCACCATGACACTTATACACACTTACAACTCACCTCCATAGACACTTCACACTTGATGGCTTTGATGGTTCCAAATCACCGTAAGAAGTATCTAGGGATGTTCTATTAGTGTTCTATGAGTATTAGATGAGTGCCAGGTGAGTGCCAAGTGAGGGCCAAGTGAGTGCCACATAGTGCCAAGTGAGTGCCACATAGTGCCAACTGAGTGCCACTTTTTTCAAGCCTTTTCTAGCCTCCCCTGAGCCTAGAATAGCCCTAATATGGGTGTCTACCCCTAGGTAATAAGGTATGAGGAATCGATTGGTGTATATTACAATCTGCTAGAATGCTTCCTACTATGAGTTAGTATTTTTATAACACTTATAAGCACTTACACTCTCCATAGACACTTACACTAGCCCATATACACTCACAGGTAACTTACACTCAACACAGTTTAGTTTCGATATTTTGATGCCTCAAACTTTGATGCCTCAAACTTTGATGCCTCAGCGAATTAATGCCTCAGCATTGAATGCCTCAAGTTGAAAGGTTTCATCTTTGATGACTCATCTTTGATGACGTCATCTTTGATACCATCTATATTGATGATTCATCTTTGATGAAATCATCTTTGATGACTCATCTTTTGCCTACCTCTAGATCATAAGCTGCCCACCAGGCCGCAGCATGATCCCACCGCGCGAAGGCCCACGACCCCGCACCCGCAGTTGCGTCCCGCCGCGTCCCGCCGCGTCCCCGCCCACCGCGGGCGCCCGCAGGCGCCATATCCCCGCGTACCCGCCCGCCCGCCGTGCGCTCCTCCCCCCCTGGCCACCGCCCCGCAGGCGCAATATTTCCGCGTTCCCGCCCGCCGCGCCCGCAGGCGCAATATTCCCGCGCGAATGAAAAAAATATATATATACTATAAGTCATTCATTTTTATTTCATACTTAAACATTTCAAAGAATTTCTTTTTCAAATATACTATTGAGTCATTCATTTTTTTTCATACTTAAGACTTTTTATTAAAAACATTTTCCGCGGAACCCTAAAAACTGTAAACTCATTACAGACTATTATTTAACACATATTTATTAACATTATTTTTTACTTAATACTTTTTACTTAATACTTTTTAATTTATAAATTTTTAAAAATTGTATGTAAGAAGAAAAAAACCAGAGTGTCTGATATATAACATTTTATTTTACTACAATTGTACGATATTTTATTAAACATTAACAATACATACCTTAAAGCAGTAAATCAGTAAAATTAACTATAGAGGTGTTACCTAACACCTAAGGGATTAGTACTGCTTTTTGTTTTAATAACTGGCTTTCTGCTTAGAAAGCATGTTTTTAACTGTTTTAACTCACGTGTCATCAATAGTGCTTTAAGTCACATATTTACTGAAAATTACATCCCTTAAAGGCACGTAAATCAGCTAAATCACATAGAGGTGTTACTAGCAAACAAGGGGTTAGTATACTTTTGTTTTACTGCTTTACTGCTTTAACTTTCTGTTTACTGCTTTAACTAACATACATTACATACCTTAAAGCAGCAAATCAATAGAGGTGTTACCTAACACCTAAGGGATTAGTATGCTTTTGTTTTACTGCTTTACTGCTTTAACTTTCTGCTTTACTGCTTTAACTTTCTGCTTTACTGCTTTAACTTTCTGCTTTTACTGCTTTAACTCAAATATTTTTTTAATTTTAACTCATATATTTATTAACATTACATACCTTAAAACAGTAAATCAGTAAATCAATAGAGGTGTGACCTAACACCAAGGGGGGGGGGGGATTAGTATGCTTTTGTTTTACTGCTTTACTGCTTTTAAACTCATGTTTTAACTCTTAAACTCATGTTTTAACTGCATTTTAACCTCATATGTTTTACTGCTTTAATCATATATTTTTAACATTATGTTTTTTTATTTTGTTTAATAACTTTTTATTTATTTTTTTATTATTTTTATTTATTTTTATTATTATTTTTTATTATTTTATTTTTATTTTTATTATTATACTTAGTGTTATTTACTTCATGCCTATTGTTATTATTATTTAGAACACACATACACACACCTTACACTTATACACACATTCACTATGACACTTATACACACATTCACTATGACACTTAATTTCCCATAGACCACTTTAACATTTCACACTTAATACAACACGCGGGTCACAACACACACACACACACACACAGCACACACACTTACACTTATCCACACATTCACTATGACAACTTATAACACACACACATTCACTTAATGACACTTTACATTCCCATAGACATTTACACTTACAACACACCACACACACACACTCCTCACTCACAAACAGATTTACTTACACTCACAGCGATTTACTTACGCTCACACAGATTTACTTTACACTCAATCAGATTTACTTTACGACTCACACCACAGATTTACTTACACTCACACAAGATTTACTTACACTCACACACAGATTTTCTTACACACACAGATTTATGCTTACACACACACAGATTTACTTACACACACACACGATTTACTTACAGCACACAACAGATTTACTTACAGCACCACACACACACACACACACGACACACGCCCACTCACTTACACATATAACACGTATAATTTATTAAAACTTTTGTTTTAATAAACACGTACATTTATATAATACTCATTCAAATATAACTAAAATTATTTCAAAAGTTTCTTAAACCTCTATAATAAATCAATCATTATTTTTGAACAAAGAATTATTATTTAACTGTTTAATACTTTTTGTTTATAAATTTTATAACTATTAAGTTTTAAAAATAACTTTTACTAAATTTTTATGAAATTTTATTAAAAACCATTATTAAACGTACCTTAAAGCAAATAAATCAGTATCAGTAAGGTCAGCCTAGCAACCTCTACAACCAAGCTATGCCACGTTTTTGTTCTATTGACTTACTGCTTTACATTATCTTTAGCCATGTAATAAGTATAAAAATAACAAAATATGTTCTTCTCTGCTAACATAACATGTATTTTATTAAAATCATTCTAGAGTTTTTATTTAAAAATAACAATTATTCACTTACATTTATATTATTCACTCGATGTTAACTAAAAATATTTCAAAGTTTTTTAAATACTTCGGATTTTTTCTTTATTATTATTATTAAATTATCTATGTACATTGACAATCCATCACGGGAAAACACAACAACCCGCACTTCTTACAGATATCGAAACTGACCTTCTCTGTAAATGTGGTTGAATAACTACTTTAGGCCTAAATTTAGGCATAATTTCTTTTTGTAGCCCGGGGCGATTTTAGGCCCTAATTCCGGGTCAAAATATATTTCAAACTGCCTTTTGCTGTAAAATGTGGTGCAATCACTACGTTTAGGCCTAAATTTAGGCTAAATTTAGGATAAGCTTTTTGTATCCCATGCTGATTTAAGCCTAATTCCAGGTCAAAAGGTAATTCCAGTATAGACAAGAATCATTGTTATTTATTATTATTTTTATAAATATATTTCAAACTGAAACATCTGGGATCGGTAAAGATCCTTTAACGCAGTTAGAGGAAATGTTTTCCTTAACTTGTGGATTGGTCGGAGTAATCTTTATCTCTATATGACCTCGTATGTGATTGGTCGAGAATTATTTTATCGTTTTTAAAAATTAACTTTGTTCTTTAAACTTGTTATTTGAGCAGGTATGTTTTTATTATCTTTTAGACCCCAACTCATTTTTAAAATCATAGTCATTTTAGCTGTTAACCGGTGCACAAGTTATCTCATTTGTATTAAAAGTGTTTTATTTTAACTAAGTGTATATCATATTTATAATAAATACTTACATTGAGGAATATTATTAATCTTCACTAGAATAGATAATAATTAATTCACTAGATTTATAGTAGATCACGTGAAGCAAAACGCAAGAGCGCCCGCAAGAGTTTAAAGGTTGCTGGTTACAAGCCTGTGAATATGATATTCAGTTGAGAACCAACCATCGTAACCATAGCTGTGTTTGTAATACATTTAAAAAGGTATAGCTATGGGACTTATAACATATATTCAAAGGTGCTGGTTTATTTTAAAAACCTGGTATACATGTGTCAATTATAATTCAGATTTTTCGACTAGGCATCCTTACACTCCACGTGATCCATCAAAAATCCGCATTGTATATGCATCTGATGATGTCTATGGGTACAGAATAAGAGCATCAGCTGCTAAGAAAGAGGGACACGAGATTACATACTTCGATATAACATTAAAGTATAATAATATAGTACCTATACTGTATGGACAATATAGAGAAAATTATGGAAACAAGCAATGTGTTTAAAACATTTATAGTCCATGTGGAACGATTTAAAAATGAAGATACCACTCCCTATCCATCTAAAAATTTCTTCCAAGATACGTGCTTTAACCGATCAAGATCTTGATGAACATTCAAAGAAGAGGATAATAAATTATATAATAACAACTATAAGAAATGAGATATCTGGGGAATATATTACATTTCCATATAGGGACCATCAGGATGTTTGCGGTTGGAGGTGAAAGTTTTATTTATACATGTATACACATTTGTAAATTTTACTAAATATTACAAGTAATTGTGTAATAGAATTTTTTCAATCATGAGTAAAAAAGACTTTTCATATCCTCTCTCTCTCTCTCTCTCTTTCCTATAAATATATATACTGTAATACTATATATATAATATATATATATTATATATATATATATATATATATATATATATATATATTATATATATAATGTATCGGTGGGTTCATGTGTCGGTTCCGCACTGGGTCGCGCTTGCGGGCGCTCTTGCGTTTTGCTTTCCCGTGATCTACTATAAATCTAGTGAATTAATTATTATCTATTCTAGTGAAATTATTAATTATTCCTCAATGTAAGAGTATTTATTATAAATATGATATTCACTTAGTAAAAATAAAACACTTTTAATACAAATCAGAATGAACTTGTGCACCGCTTAACAGCTAAAATGACTATGATTTCAAAAATGAGTTGGGGTCTAAAACACGCATCCTCAAATACACCTGCTCAAATAAAAGTTTAAAGAACAAAGTTAATTTTTAAAAGACGATATAAAATAATTCTGGACCAATCACATACGAGGTCATTTAGAGATAAGGATTACTCCGACAATACAAGTAAGGAAAACATTTCCTTCTTAACTGCTTAAAGGATCTACCGACTCCAGCATGTTCAGTTTGGAATATATTTTAAAAGTAATATAATAAATGATTTGTCTTATACTGGAAATTACACTTTGACCTGGTATTAAAGCTTAAGTCAGCCTGGGATACAAAAAAGGCATATCCTAAATTTAGGCCTAAATTTAGGCCTAACGTAGTTATTGCACCACATTTTACAGAAAGAGGTCAGTTTGAAATATATTTTGACCTGGTATTAGGCCTAAATCGCCCCGGGGTACAAAAAGGATTATCCTAAATTTAGGCCTAAAGTAGTTATTTCAACACATTTTACAGAGAGAGGTCAGTTTCGTATCTGTAAGGAGTGCGGGTTGTTGTGTTTTCTCGTGGTGGATTGTCAATGTACATAGATAATAATAATAATAATAAAGAAAAATCCGAATTATTTAAAAAACTTTGAAATATTTTTAGTTAACAATGAGCGAATAATATAAATGTAAGTGAATAATTGTTATTTTTAAATAAAAACTTAGAATGATTTTAATAAAATACATGTTATGTTTTAGCAGAGAAGAACTTATTTTGTTATTTTTATAATTATATTAAATGGCTAAAGATGATGTAAAGCAGTAAGTCAATAGAACAAAACGTGACATAGCTTGGTGAGAGGGGTGCTAGGGGCTGACCTTACTGATTTACTGATTTACTTCGCTTTAAGGTACGTAAAATATATGTTTTTAATAAAATTTCATAAAATTTTAGTAAAAGTTATTTTAAAACTTGATAGTTATAAAATTTATAAACAAAAAGTATTAACAGTTAATAATAAATTCTTTATTCAAAGATAATGATTGATTTATTATAGAAGTTTTGTGTGTGAGACTTTGAAATAATTTTAGTTATATTTGAATGAGTAATATAAATGTACGTGTTTAATTAAAACAAAATGTTTTAATAAATTATACGTTATATGTGTAAGTGAGTGCGCGTGTGTGTGGGTGTGTGTGTGTGTGTGTAAGTAAATCTGTGTGTGCGTGTAAGTAAATCTGTGTGTGTAAGTAAATCTGTGTGTGTGGTTGTGTAAGTGAGTGTGGTGTAAGTAAAAATCTGTGTGTGAGTGTAAGTAAATCTGTGTGAGTGTAAGTAAATCTGTGTGAGTGTAAGTAAATCTGTGTGAGTGTAAGTAAATCTGGGTGTGTAAGTAAATCTGTGTGTGAGTGTAAGTATGTGTGTGTGTGAGTGTGTGTGTGTGTGTGTGTGTGTGTGTGTAAGTGTAAATGTCTATGGGTAAATGTAAGTGTCATAGTGAATGTGTGTGTGTATAAGTGTCATAGTGAATGTGTGTATAAGTGTGTGTGTGTGTGTGTGTGTGTGTGTGACCGCGTGTGTATAAGTGTATGTAAGTGTTTATGGGTAATGTAAGTGTCATAGTGAATGTGTGTATAAGTGTCATAGTGAATGTGTGTATAAGTGTAAGTGTGTGTATGTGTGTTCTAAATAATAATAACAATAGGCATGAAGTAAATAACACTAAGTATAATAATAAAAATTAAAATAAAATAATAAATAATAAAAATAAATAAATAAAATATAAAAATAATAAAAATAAATAAAAAGTATTAAAACAAAATAAAAAACATAATGTTAATAAATATATGAGTTAAAGCAGTAAAACATGAGTTAAAGCAGTAAAACATGAGTTAAAGCAGTAAAACATGAGTTAAAGCAGTAAAGCAGTAAAACAAAAGCATACTAATACCCCCTTGGTGTTAGTCAACCTTATTGGATTTACTGATTTACTGTTTTAAGGTATGTAATGTTAATAAATATATGAGTTAAAGCAGTAAAAAATATGAGTTAAAGCAGTAAAGCAGAAAGTTAAAGCAGTAAAACAGAAAGTTAAAGCAGTAAAGCAGAAAGTTAAAGCAGTAAAGCAGAAAGTTAAAGCAGTAAAGCAGAAAGTTAAAGCAGTAAAGCAGTAAAACAAAAGCATACTAGTCCTTAGGTTGTTTAGGTAACACCTCTCTATTGATTTTACTGATTTACTGCTTTAAGGTATGTAATGGTAATGTTTTTTAAAGCAGAAAAGCAGAAAGTTAAAGCAGTACAGCAGTAAAACAAAAGTATACTTACTCCTTGTTGCTATGTAACACTTCTATTTGATTTACCTGATTTACTGTTCTTTAGAGGTATGTATTTTTAATAAAATATGTGTTAAAGCAGTAAAACATATGAGTTAAAAACAGTAAAGCAGTGAGTTAAGCAGTAAACAAGTAAAACAAAAGCATACTAATCCTTAGGTGTTAGGTAACACCTCTAAATTGTTTACTGATAACTGTTTTAAGGCTATGTATTGTTTAATGTTTTTAAATAATATTTCGTCAATTGTAGTAAATAAATGTTTAATATCAGACACTCTGGTTTTTTTCTTCTTACACATACAATTTTTAAAAAAATTATAAATTAAAAAGTATTAAGTAAAAAGTATTAAGTAAAATTATAATGTTAATAATATATGTGTTAAATAATAGGTCTGTAATGATTACAGTTTTTAGGTTCGCGAAAATGTTTTTAAATAAAAATGTTTAATTATGAAATAAAAATGAATGACTCATCGTATATTTGAAAAGAAATTCTTTGAAATGTTAAGTATGAATAAAAATGAATGACTAAATAGTATATATATTAATTTTTCATTCGCGCAGGGAATATTGTGCGCGTCTGCGGGCGCACGCGGCGGGCGGGAAACGCGGAAATATTGCGCCTGCGGGTGGCGGGGTCGTGGGCCTTCGCGCGGTGGGATCAATGGCTGCGGCCTTGTCGGGCAGCTTATGATCTAGAGGTAGGCAAAAGATGAGTCATCATAAGATGATTTCATCAAAGAGAATCATCAATATAGATGGGTATCAAAGATGACGTCATCAAAGATGAGTCATCAAAGCTGAACCTTCAAAGTTGAGGCATCAAATGCTTAGGCATTAATGCTGAGGCATCAAAGTTGAGGCATCAAAATATCGAGTGTGTGAGTGTAAGTGTACCTGTGCGTGTATATGGGCTAGTGTAAGTGTCTATGGAGAGTGTAAGTGCTTATAAGTGTTATAAAAATACTAACTCATAGTAGGAAGCATTCTAGCAGATTGTTAATATACACCAAGATTCCTCATACCCTATTACCTAGGGGTAGACACCCATATTAGGGCTTTTCTAGGCTAAGGGGAGGCTAGAAAAGGCTTGAAAAAAGTGGCACCCAGTTGGCACTATGTGGCACTCACTTGGCACTATGTGGCACTCACTTGACACTCATTGGCACTCACCTGGCACTCACCTGGCACTCATCTAATACTCATAGAACACTAATAGAACATCCCTAGATACTTCTTACGGTGATTAGGGTGTCTAGGGGTAAATGTAAGTGTCTATGGGTGAGTGTAAGTGTGTATAAGTGTCATAGTGTATGTGTGTATAAGTGACATAGTGTGTATAAGTTCATAGTGGCAAGTAATCTGTGTGTTTAAGTAAATCTGTGTGTGTGTGTGTGTGTGTGTGTGTGTGTGTTAAGTAGCTCTGTGTGTGAGTGTAAGTAAGTCTGTGAGTGTAAGTAAATCTGTGTGTGTGTGTGTGTGTGTGTGTGTGCGTGCGCGTGCCCGTGTGTAGATGTGCCCGAATATCAAAAAATAGGGCTAGCCCGTAAAGGGTGGCCACAGAACATTAGGGTTGGCCGCCAAAAATGACCCATGGAGACCAAAAGGGTTGGTCGAAAAATTAGGGTTGTCAAAAATTAGGGTTGGCCAAAAATTAGGGTTCTCAAAAATTAGGGTTGCCCTAAAAAATTAGGGTTGCCAAAAAATTAGGGTTCTCAAAAAATTAGGTTCTCAAAAAATTACTGGGTCTCAAAAATTAGGGTTCTCAAATTAGGGGTTCTCAAAAAGCTCGGTGGGATAAAAAATATGGTTCTCAAAAATTAGGGTTCTCAAAAAAATTAGGGTTCTCAAAAAATTAGGGGGGGACACGTACAACGGTTGCTGCGCAACCGTTTGGCGCAACCCTTCTTCGAAGGGTTGCAAAAATTAGTAGGGTTCTCAAAAAAAATTTGGGTTCTCAAAAAATTTGGGTTCTCAAAAAATTTGGGTTCCTCCCAAAAAATTTCCGGGTTCTCAAAATCCGGGGTTCTCAAAAAATCGGGTTCTCAAAAAATCCGGGTTCCTCAAAAAATCCGGGTTCTCAACAAAAGTTTGGTGAGTTCTCGAAAAAAAAGGTCACAGGCCCAAAAAAAAAGGTTAAGGTAAAAAATTCAGGTTGCGCCCAACAAAGGTCAAAGGCCTAAAAATCTTAGATTCTGCGGGGACCCAGGACACTAACTAATATCCCCTCCCTACTACTACCTCCATTAGTTTAAATTACCACATTGAAGTTATAAGTTTAAAATAAATTAATTTTAAAAAATTTTAGAATTACCCTAATTAATATTAACATCCCCCACCCTAATCCCCCATCCGATGAATATTATTTAAAAAAAAAAAAAAAATAAAAATAAAAAAATAAAAAAATAAATATCCATCTTACACCGAGGGAAAATCAATATCGTAAAATAACACTAACGTCTTAAAGTAGTATATATATATATATATATTATATACTATATATATATATATATAATATATATTATATATATATTATATATTATATATCATATATATAGTATATATAATTATATATATTATATATATATATATTTATATATATATTATATATATATATATATTATATAATATATATATATATATCATAGAATATAGACAATATATCTATAAAATATATATATTATATATATAATATATGTATATATATATATATATATATATATATATTATATATATATATATATAATAAGCAAAGGCCATTAGCAAAGGCCATTGACGCGTTATTTACCTGTTCGGTCTGAGGAACATTTTGATTTGCGTCAACACATAGAATCAGCTGGCCACCAAATAGAACTTTGTCCCTATTTGAGTTTGAATCACATGTCGTGTCGGGGCTACCTCCACAAATTAGGGTCAAAGTTTCGAACGTGGCAGAAGAGATGGTTCGTTTTCGATCGAAGTAAATAGGGAGCCTTGTAAACCTTATATTACGGAGATGATAAAAATTCAGTAGTCAAAGCACGAGGAATGGAACATAATGTTGGTATTCAGAGTAACAATTAAATATCTCCAGATTTGTTATATTCATATATAGATTTTGACATACTTATTCTATGGGGTTCACTTCGTAGGGGAGGTTAGAGGGGGGATAAGTGATCAGATATATGAGGCTCAATCAACAAAACTTTGGTACCATCTCGATACGATGAAGGAGAATAGATTTGTAGAAAAATAACATTGACCAGCGATAGAGAGAGTAGATAGTAATAAATAATGAAATGCTTTAGATTTAATTGAAATACACGTTCATAAAATACACGTAGGTTTATGGCTTTTGTGGACTGATTGAAGATTTTTTTGGAGTGTAATGTACAACTCGTTTTGTCATCGCCAGATTCTCACGATCTTTTCCTGGGATGCTTGATTTATATGTAATTATAGTACTATGAGTGTAATTACATTCACCCAGGCTGGATATCACTAAACAAAGGGGTTGGAGGCGCATAGTAAATTCAGAACTACTGCATAACTTTAATTAATATTTGTTCACGGTGAACGACTTCTTCTGAAGATATAAAGGATATTTTCTAAGTTCGATGATAATTATACCCCCATAACCTCACTTCGGAGGAGATAGCACAATCTTTAGAATTTTTTGGTTTCATTATGTTACTTTATTCACTGTAATATTATTTTTAATTTAAATGGCAATCTATCACTTTGTATGTTTTATTTTTCTGATTTTGCGTTCGCATATTTATTTATTGGTTTATTAATTTATTTGCGATTTATCTTATTGTTGTATGTCATAGTATAACGTGTTCATATAGACTGCTTATAGATAATAATACGTCGTCTACGATATTGTAGGGATTGAATCGACTAAATATTCATTATTGAGTGCTTCTATGTCATCGTCGAGTTTTCGTCTTAGTACGCAAGGTCATGTATGGCCGATCTCTTACATTGTTTGGAGATCCTTGGATAAGCTGAATCTCATTTCTTTAATTACCAAATAGGACCAACTATTTTAATAAAGATTTTTGAGGCTTATTATTGCTTTATAAGCCTCAAACCTTCGTTTTTTATTTCTCTATATAATCACTATTTATCTATGATTCCATATATTTTATTATATTCCGGATATATTATTTCTAGTTTATATTGTCGAATAGTGAGTATTTGAAATGTTAATTTTAATATCCACGATAATTGCAGTCCAATAGACATGCTACATAATATAAGTTTATTACATTATATCAATCACAGCACGTCACTCTATCATACGTCACTCTCATTTGTTCAGTTACTATATCTCTACTCAGTATAGTCCATTCACGTTCTTTCTCATATATACTTAATATCCAATATGTCTAAATTTCCTTTTTCAGCGGCGCTATTATCTGTCTGTGCTCTATCTCCCAAGGAGGTATCGAAACCTTATCCTTTTTAATATATACCAATATAGTTGAAATCTATTTGTAAATCTATATATTTATAATAAATTTTGCCTTATGTTCATACAAATAACTTAGTTATATTATTATACTAACATGTTTATAATATATCTATATTATATTAATATATATATATATTAATATATATTATATATAATATTATATATATATATATATATATTAATATATATATTATTATATCTATATATTATATATATATAATATTAATTAATATTAATATATATATAGTATATATATTATATAGTTTGCATACTGATATAACTCTTCTGGAATGGTTTTCAATACTCACAGGTTATATTAGCGCTGAACCGCTTGGGCCCCTTCTTTATAAGGAATGGTCACACTCATTGTCATTTATTATACTACTTTATAATATATAAGCCATTTAGTATTAATGACACGAAGTACGTTTTGCGCATACATGTATATATATAATATATGCATACTAATGCGCAACTAGCTAGTACTGATATCTCTTCTATGTCTTCTGAATGCACCGCATTAAACAAGGAATATAACATACTTAACACTTGAATA
Organism: Trachelipus rathkii; assembly: GCA_015478945.1. Taxonomy (NCBI): domain Eukaryota; kingdom Metazoa; phylum Arthropoda; class Malacostraca; order Isopoda; family Trachelipodidae; genus Trachelipus; species Trachelipus rathkii. The sequence goes on from JABUQX010018276.1 coordinate 21,232, forward strand.
GTAATAATTATTATTAAATAAAAGTGACTCATCCAGTGTCACTGACAGTACTGGGACACTCGACCCTAGTCTAAGCCTCTTTAAAATGTGATTAAAATGATGTATATGAGGAAGGTATGTATGGTATCTTAAAAAAAATTGCCCTATTTTATATATATATAAACTCATTTAGTTTTATAAATATAAACATATCTATATATCATATCAAAAATTTGGATATCAGCTATTTTTACATACGTTATCATATGTGGTACAATATATTTATATCTAATTTGCATTTTTATATATATATATTAGTATATTATATATATAGTATATATATATCTATTAATTATATATATATATATATATTATATATATATTTATAATTAATATATATATATATATATATAATATATTTATATATATATATTATATATATAATATATTATTATATATATATTAAGTATATATTATATACTATAATATATATTATAATAACATCCATGAAGTATGAGAGAGAGAGAGAGATAAGAATAGAGTAAGAGAAGGAGAGAGAAGAGAGAGTAGAATAAGTAGATGTAAAGTGAGAGTAGATGAGAGTAACCGCCTAATCTTAATTTAAATCATATAATATAAAGCTCACACTTCTAATATAACATATTATATATATTATATCATATTATACATCACATAAACATACTACCATATTATTAACCATACTTTCACATATACTCACTCACACTATATCACATCACTGTTAGACGATATTAATTTATATAATAACTCATCATATATTATATACATATATATATATATAAATATATCACCGCTATGGCCTAATTATATACAGTATCACAATTACAAATATCACAACATGAAGAACTATAACTCACATCACCTATTCAACTACTGCACATTTATATCCTATTATCACCTACACCCCCTGATCTATAATACTAGCTCAAATCTCATAATATACATCACTATCGGCCTATAAGCCTATAATAACACTTATATCGTCAACACACGCTCAAATACTAGCTATACGTACTTAGGTATAGTATAGCTTTTATATATAGCATACATCACACCACAGCACAACACCCAACCTAATCATATATGGTACTTTATATTACTATACTCAACACACTATAACACATCTATATAACACATATTACTAGTACTTTTTATATATATACTATACACACACACATTACACCTAACTAGTGAGCACGGATCATCAATTAATTGAAGAAAAAGATTTACGCTCCCACTAACAGCGCGCTACGACAAGCCACACAGACTACAACACAATCTCGTTCATAGAGCTCACATCACCTCGGACTATATACATCTTCATAATTTACTGGATCCATCATATATTCCTTGTTTTGATATCTTCTCTCAACTACTTTCTGCCCTAAGACTCATTATACTTAAAGAGACATGCCCCAAACCATGTTTTATAATTTTTTAGATTTATAACCACGCATTGTGTGTGTTAAACTATGGTGTTTGTGATTACGTTTCGTAATTGTGATTATTTACTTTGTTTTTATTCTACATTTATTAAATTTATTAAAATTTCTTTACCCTTAACCAAACTCAATGTTAAGTTATTCAGTAAATCAAATTTAGTATGGATTTTACAAATAGCTTATCTAATGGTAGATTAGTATGTATCATTTATATGTTATTATAATTATCTCTAGTGCTCATTTATTATCTGCTATTATTACTCTGTTCTATTATGATCTTATTTTTTTTTACTGCTTTAACTTATGTGTTTTACTGCTTTATATACTCATTCGTCATTAATATATTTTATATTATAGAATAAGTCACAATATTCGTTATATGTCAATGCTTATCCTATATCATGTAATAATTGAAAAATTATAAGAGGGGGGGTTCTCTAATATAAGCCAAAGTAAAAGATGTTTTGATTTATAGGTATGATTCATATTATTTTTGTATTTTTTATATATACTTTATTAATTGTTATTTTAATGTATTAGTTTATTATTGCTTTAACTCATAATGTCTTTATTTTTTACTTCGCTATTAGTGATTACGGTCTTTACTACGCTTTTAAACGCTATTAATGTTATTTACTGTCTTATCTTAATGTTTATTCTTATTATCTATAAATTGTTTTACATTGAGCTTCAATCTTTCTCATAGTTAATATTTTTTAAATATTAACATTTTCCTGACTTTAAAGCAGGTAATCAGTAATCAATCTAAGAGGGTGTGCCTACGTGCAATATTAAAGGTGAGTGTATATGATATGCTTTTGCTTATACTGTTTTAGAGAATGCTTTATAGCTCATATGGTTATTATAACCTGCTTTAACATCGATTGTTTTTTATATATGCTTTTATGCTTGATACTCTCGTTGGATTGGATTAATATATACCTTGCTCTCTGTACGCTTGCATAGTATATATGATCTGTTGTGTGTTTAATCATCGTTTTATCTGTTTTTAACCATATAGGTCAACTATTAGCTCATATTTATGTTTTCTTTTATACTTCCTTCTTTCTATCGCTATATTAAATCTATCTCACTCATTATTATTTATTATTACTCTTCTTCTTTTCTTTCTACTTTTTTCTCACTTTTCTTTTATACTTATTTTTATTAATTTTAATCTCTTTATTATTCAAAGAGTTTCTTTTATTTTCTATCTTTAATCTGTCTATATCTCTTTGTCTATTTCTTCTTCACTTTCTTCTAGAACACAGATACACATTCTCTCTCCTCTCTCACAAGCACTACATCCTACACTCATTCCTATTCTGCTGCTCTTCTCTCTCTCTCACGATCACATCTCCACATCCAACACACACTTACCCGCACAGCCTACACCTACACACATAATAGACAATATACACTAACACCTTACACACCACACACATCATACCACAACTTCATTTAGTTGATGTTGAAAACACACACACACAACACGACACATTGCCCATAGAGCACCCGCTGATATTTAAAGACATATCAAAGATAAGTTCCTTTTGTATGCAACATAGCGTTATAGATTTGTTAGAGAATTTTTTTATGTTTTAATTAGATACGTACATTTATACTTACATAAACCAATATAATCTAAAGATTTTTTGGGAATCCACTAAAAGGGTGGACTGGACATTGCTTTGTGAACGATATAGAGGCTTTATTGATTGACACGTTAAATGAGAACTTTTTTTAGTTTAATCATATTGTAATGTGAGAAGAAAAACACTGAGCATCAGTTATATAAACATTTTATAGTTTTCATACAATTTTATGAAAGGCCATATTTAAGCTTTTACTGTTAACATGACCTCTAAGACATTGTAGAAATCAGTAAATACAATACGCGGTGTTTGCTTAGAATCACAGGAAGGTTATTTTTGTACGTGTTGTTACTTGCTCTTTTAACATCATAATTTATTACAGTTATGATTGTTCTTTGTATATTGTTTTTATTATATATTATTATTTTTTTAGTTTATTATCCTAATTGTTTTAATTATTGATTTTAATTAATTATCGTTACTTCTCTCTCTCTCCATTTGTTATTCTACTTATTTTCTACATTCTATTATTTTCTAATTTAAATATAATCTAAATTATCTTTAATCTTTTTCTCTTATCCGTAGTTACTCTCTCTCTCTATTCATTAGCGTATATTCGTTTGTTCTATATATATTCACTAGTTACATCTTCGTCTAGTATACATTCGTCGGTCTCTCTCAGTACTCTATCTTCGGGTAATATATATTATATACTTATAGTTCTAATACGATCATCTTCTTGCTATAGATAATATCTTCATATTACTATAATACTCTAAGATCTCTCTCTCTCATCTTTCCTCCTCTATAAATATTAATTTCCAAACTAAAATGTTACCTCCGTTTCTTTAACTCCGTTGATGTTGGTTTTTACTATCTCCTCTTCCTCTACATCTACGCAACCTTCTTAAACAACTTTAATAGCACACCCTGCCTCGCCAGCTCTCTACTGTCACTACACACCCAACACGACTGCTCATGCCAACTGACGTGTTCCTGACCGGGAGCATTCCTCTCCAATAGATTCAGTTTTGCCGCTCCTAATTCATTGCTTCACCCACGGTTCCTACCCCACCTCATAGAGATCCTCCTGCTCCGCACCCCAAACCCCGCCTGGATAGGATTCCCATTAACACCCTCGCGCCCCCCCCCTTCGTATCCTTCCGTCTGAGACTGCCCCCGATCCTCTATTATCCACGACATCCTGTAGATCCCAACGGCCAGTGATGAACGACAGCGCCGGAGTTAAATACACAGTGATCCTACACTCCCTCGCACACTGATTACCGCCACCCTGACCACTATCATGCCATATTAATGTTCCGTGATTACTACGTAAGCCTTTATATAGATGACTTACACCTTTCTCAGGGGCGATACCACTACCTCCACCCCCCCGCCCAATCCTCTACTCAGACCTACTGTTTATTTTTTACACCCCTTAGTCTTCGAAGTCCTACATATTCTTTTTCCTACATTTTATACATATTTCAATCTCTCTCTCTCTAAGGATCTGCAATCCGTATTTTCTGTATTTCTTGTTTATATAACATCACCTTTCTTATGGATATTACTCCGCATCTAAATCCTTTGAGATACGTATAATTTCAACCCTCTCTTCTCACCTTCCATTAGTCGGTTCAAATTCCTTTACACTATCTACCTTGGAATACACTTTCTCTATCGAACCATTCTCTCCTCATGCTGCGCTTTCTCATCTATCCTTTTCTACAACGTCCCTGGTCTCCTCTCTCTCATCTCATGTCTCTCTCTCTGTCACCTCTGCTCTCCTCTCCAGCCTCGTAGACACTCCTTAGTAATCGCTTTCTTTCTATTACTTCGATATTATCTTTAATTCTTTTTACCACCGTCTCCTTGGGGTTTTTGCTGATCACCCGACTTCGGTTGTCTTTCACGCCATTTCTAATAAAGGTAGTTTGCCTCCTTCTAGTTCTAGTGAAAGATCTATTGTAAGAATAGCTAGAGTCATGCGAGTTGTCAATATACTTAGAAGTTGCTTTGCTCATCCCTCTTAGTAAAGTTATTTAGCTTTCACTTGTGGTCTGTGTAAGCTTCGTAGGACGCGTGAACTCTTTCTACAATAGCAGCTTTATTTCTCGGAAAAATTGTTTAAACTCATCATTTACTTCGTCTTATAGGTCGGTAATTCAGGCATACATTTTCCTGATCTCCTCTACTAGAAAATTCTCGCTTACCTTTCTTTCCTCTTTCCTCTCTCTCTCCCTGAATTCGTGTTTTGGGATATCTCTCTCATTGCATTCCATTTATACATTGTCTCTCATGCAAGCCGCACTTGTATTGATTTTTTATCTTTTGAAACAGTTTTAACCCATAAGGTATCTGTAGAGTATAGCGTCAGTAGTAAAAGTTATAATATTTGAAATCGCCATCATTATAAGAATGTATTTATTGCATTTCAGTTAAATTAGAACTGCCAAAACATTATCGAGGTGATGGTCTATGGTTGTTCGGGTAGGGAATTTTGGACGGACTCTTTCCCATGCAGTAAAGGGCTTCTCCAAAATATAATTCTTCTTTCAACTCTTTCTTCTCAATGTTTGGAAAAACTTTGCAGCGAACTAGTAATACGCTCCAAACTAATTTGGTTTCTTCAAGTTTTGAAGTAATCTTATCAATACTCTTCGCTGCCTGTTGAATACTGCTAAGTTTAAGCATATATATTATATATATATATATATAGTTATGATTAATTATATTATATACTATGATTATATTATATTTATATTATATGTATATATATTTATTATTATATGTATATTACTTAGCTAGCTGTTTGCATAATCTTTACTTAGCGTATATATAGTATATTTATAATATATATTTTATATAAATATATATAATTTATTATATATTATATATATTTATAATATATATATATATATATATATTAGTATATTATATATAGATATTTATTCACGCGGACACGTGAATAAGGGCTAAAGCGACGTGCTCAAGTAGGGTAATATATATATATTATATATATTTATATATATATATATATATATATTTATATATTATTATATAATATATTATATTGATCTGTACTTATGTTAGTATTCAACATGGAGGCGAAGGTTGATAAGTATAATACCTTAGGAACTGTGAGAGAACGAAAATGAGGTATTTCACAGGTTATATGTTCTGCATCGAGGAAAACCTGTCATCAAGAAAGAGTTGAAAAACGAATGCAGCAATTTATTGAAAGGAAAGAAAGATCCCTCCATTATGAAGGAACCAAATAAGTATTAATATGTTAAATCGTTTATAAACAATAACTTTCTTAACTAATATAATTCATCCAATTCATGCATCCAGGCAGCCAAAGTTTTAAATTAACCCGGCCTTACGTTGTTCTTCAGAGATATTTCCCTTCTTAAATCATCAGTTTAACTCAAAACACGGTGGTTTAGCCCATACTTATCATCATATTCAGAAAACATTTCAAGAGACCTCATGGCTGATTTTCCCTGTTTCAAGCAAAATTTTGTGTTGGCTCTTTGTTCTATGTTTGTCCATTGGTGCAAAATAGCAAAACTACTCAAAACGCAATTCAAATTTATTTTTAAAGTACAACTTTGTATTTTACAAAAGGCACTTGGCTAGTTTATGAAGAAAGTTTAATTAAGAAACGAATGCAACGAACTTGTGGAAAAACAAATGCTTTATACAACTCTAGTTGCCGCTTACTAAGGAATTAAAAAAGAATAAAGTTTAAATGTAAGGAAATTTTCTCTTTATTTTTATTTAAAGAAAGTGATCGAGATCGTAGCAAAGATACGGAAAAAAAATTTGACATTTAATTAAGCTGAGAAAGAAATATTTCTTGAAAACGAAAAAAACATTGTATTTGAGTGCAAGTGATAAGGTATAAAGAATAAATTTCCATTTGTGAAACTGTCAAAGTCACATTAGTCCTATGGAGAAAAACTTTTCAACCCATTCGTCTTTGACAGAAATTAACAGAAAACACTCGCACGTGACGGCAGAGAAATTTTCTTATTCTTTCTTCCCGCTTTTTTCAACATTTCAAGATTTCAAGCGTTTTAAAATTTTACCTTAAAAAAAAAAAAAATCAGTTAAAAAAAAAAAAATCTCGGAATTTTTAGACTTCGTTTCACGATGTGACTTGAATAAATTAATTATTTTATTCAAAAAAATTAAAAAAGCATTTCTTATTTCTATACTAATATCATTATTTTATCAATAAAGAGAAAAAAGAAGTTTGGAATTGCGTTAATATTATGCTTGAACATTAAGAAGGCGTTATTAGTGTTTTATTCATGATTATTTGGTCTACAATCTCCGATTAGTGATTTTGACATCTCTGCTCTCTTTCTCTCTCGTCCTCTCTCTTCTCTCGTCGGTTGAGGGGTGGTGTGTGTCGTCTTCTCTTCTGTTCTCTCTGATTCATCGTTCTTCTTTGGGTCTCGGGTCTGCTCCGGGTTGGTGGTGGTTTCGGTTCTTTCGTTGGTTTTGTCGTGGGTGGTGTTTTTTGTGTTGGGGCCTTCTTTCTGGGGGTGGTGCGGTTTCTTGGTCTCTCTCTCTCCTCTCTCTTCTATATATATATATATTATATATATATATATATAATTCGCAATATATATATATATATATATATATATATATATATATATATATATATATTGTATTTATAATATATATATTATATTAGTAGTATAGTAATGTTATATAGATATATATAAAATATATATATATATTATATTATAGTTAAATATATATTATATTATATATATATATAGTATAGTTGATATTATATTATAATATATATATATATAAATATATAGTGTATATATATAGTATATATATATATAATATATAATAATATATATATATATATATATATATATTATATATATATATATATGATATATATATAATATATATATTATATATATATATATTATTTATATAGTATATATATATATATATAATATATATATATATATATATATATATATATATATATATATATATATATGATATGAATGGATACATTTATTCCATTTTCTATCAGTTGAACTAAAACATAAGTCTTGGTTTATCTGAAATTATCGTTGTCTTCAAATCCAGATACTCGTGTTTTCATCCCGGAATGTCAAAATATCTGCTCTTCGAGACCTTATAAACTTTTTATCATAGATAATGTAACAATCTTTCTGGTTTCTCAATCTCACACTCTTTTTAACATTTTGGAATTTTCAAATGTCAATTCAACTTTGCTTCTTCCTCTCTCGCTCCTCTTGTATCTCTGTCGGTAATACTGTGTGATAACTTCTGATATATAGCTGAACTGTTTGTTTAAACCCTTTCCTTGAATTTCGCTCTAGACGGTTTTAGAGCTTTCTCCTCTCCGCCTCCTTTCGACTCATTAAAATGTTATTTCTGTACTGTCTGAAATCCTTTCCTTGAATTCCGCTCTAGAAAGTTTTCAGAGCTATTCTCCTCTCCGCCTCCTTTCTACTCATTAAAATGTTATTTCTGTACTGTCTGAGCTAGACTCTAAAAAGGCGGAGAGTGCAGAGTTATCCCTCCAGTGGTCCTCAAGTCTTGTGCTTCTGAGATTGCACCTGGCTTTGGTAAACTGTTTCCTTATTGTTTATCAATTTCAACATTTCCTTCCTGCTTGAAGAGTGCATTAATCCTACATTTTGTGAAGAAGAGTAACCCAAGCCAACAATCTACCCATCGTCCTATAGCTTTAACTTCTATTCATCCTAATGTTTCGAATCTATTCTTATTAAGAAGATTTAGAAACATCTTAAGTCTTATAATCTTATCTCTGATTGGCAGTATAGCTTCTGAAAGGACCGCTCGACTGGTGGGCTTCTTCTTCTTTCTCCGACACTTTGTCCTCTTCTTTTCCGCATTTCGGTGATTCTGTTTCTGTAGAGCTAGACATATCGAAAGCTTTTGATAAACTATGGCACAAAGCTTTCGTTTCTAAACTTTTCACTTTTGGTATATATGCTTCTCTTCACTTGAGTTCCATTCGTTCTATGGCTGTTATTGTAGATAATCACCATTTATCCTTTAAATATATATCTTCAATAGTGTTATTCAGAATTCTTATTTATCCTATCCCCAAACTCTTTTTTTATCCATTTTGCATCAATGATATATCTGCAGCTGTGTCTTCTCTTTACTTTTAGGATGATAACTCCACCTCTTATCATTACTCTTTACAGTTTAAAAGAAGACTCATTCAACGACAAATAAATGATGCTAGGAGGGTAGCCTTTAAGGAACAGACATCTGATCTTTCTCGTACGTATAGTTGTGTGAAAGGAAACATGGTTGTTGTCAATGCCACAATAACTCGGTTACTTCATCTATCTACTTGACATAATCTTCCACACAACTATAATATATTCTTTGGAAAACACATGGTAATCTATATTCCTGTGTTCATCTGTTTAAGGTGAGTCTTGATTGATTTTTTTTCGTTTTCTGGTGTGTCTAGGTCTTAGATGGATCACATTATGTTCTTTCTAATAAGTTTCTAGGAAATTAATATTAACAATTTCATCTCACCATCCTAGCTGCTAGCTCTGAATATGGGGGGAGGATTGTTCACCCCTATATATATATATATATTATATATTATTATATATTATATTTATAGTTGTAATTAGTTTTTATGGTGTGTTTGTGAGTGTTTTATTAGTTTATTTATATTATGTATTATATTATTAGTTTATTAGTATGGTTATTTTATGTAGTGTTTATTTATTATAATATATAAGGTATTAGTGGTTTTGTGTATATGTATATAATCAGAATATATCTAGTAGTATGTCAGATATATGGTAGTGTTATGGGTATATATATTATAGTATTAGTATATATATATTATATTATATATAGGTAGTATATATATATATATATTATTATATATTTATAGTTATATTTTTATATTATATATATATTGTATTTATATATATATTATAGTTATTATGTATATAGTGAGTTTTGGAGTTTATAATGTGTGGGTGGTTTGTTTGGTATATATTATATATAGGTGGGTGTAGGTACTATGTGGTATAGTATTATATGTTATTAGTTTATATAGTGAGGTATATATGAGTATGGTTATGTATTAGTTTATTTAGTATGATTATTGTTATTTATAGGTGTTATATGTTATATATGTATGATTTGTATATACTATGACAAGTTAAGTAGTTAACACTGACCGTTTATTCGCGTGAGTGATATATATTCTCTTGACTATTTGTCGTACCGTTACGCGGACGTGCTCTTGACCTTTTTTTGGTTCCTTTGTGGACTCTTTTTTTTGGGCTGACTTCTTGTGTTTTTTGAGCCCGAAAATTTTTACCGTTGTGTTTGACCTTTTTGGCTTGGATCTCTTTTCGACCACCTGCCTTTGATCTTTCCATGGGTCATATGTTTGGCCCTATCTTGTTATTTTTTGTGTATATTCTAGATTTTTTGGTCAACGCTCGTGGATTTTTGGGTTGGAATTTTTAGCGTCCCTGTGTTCGTAAGAAGATGGTGCGTTCTGCTAAAGTCGTGGTTGCCGTTTAGCAAACCGTGTATTCGTGTATTGGCCCTCCGCTATGTTTTAGCGCTTTTGCCTCCTCGCGTTTAATTTTTCGGCCATAGTTTGGGGGTCAATTTGTTTGTGACGCCACGGTAGATTTGTTTGATTGTTCTGTCCCGGTTAGTGTGGCTTAGCCCTTGTGGTGGTGTGTCATGTGCTTAACTCTGTTGGTGTGTTGTTCGAATCCTCCGCAATTTCGGTGTCTGGTGCGAACTGCGGGATGTGCTCCCGCGCGAGCCCGCCTGCCGCGTTTCTGTTGGTCTCTCGTGTTGCTTGCTCTGTTTTTTTGTTGTTGTTGTGGATTTAGTGGGTGTGGGTGTTGTGTGTGGGTTTGGGTATTGATGGTTGTGCTGTGTTGGGTTTGTTGTTATTGGTTGCCGGCGTTTTCTTCCGTGCGCCTCGGTGGCGCGGGTTTGCGCCTCAGAGCGCATTTTCCGCGTTCCCAGGCGCCGCCTGGTCTCGGTGGTTGAGGAGTCGCGCAGCAGCTGTCTGAATATAATTTAGTGTATTCTTTTCTATAGCCGGAACGTGTGGGATGGTGAGTTCGTATTGTCGATAGCTCGAGTTTATCCGCCGGTGGTTTTCCCGGTGGCTTCTTTTAAGTACTGAATTACTCGTTGTATTACAGAAGAACTTCTGCTCATCCGCTAGGTTGGTAAGTGAATTACGTCGTCTGTATGTTTAAGGTTTTTCATACCTTATCATATTAGATCATGTGTTACACTTGAAGTACGATGCGCTTAAAGTATGCACGGTTGCTGCCTATGTTTATTTGGGACTTTGACTCTACAGTTTTGTTATGGCTTGATTACCTTGTATACATTGAGTACCGCATTCTATGCTTTACACAAATAGAAAATAAAATCGAAAATTGTCAACCAAAAAAATTTTTTTTAGTTATTTTATTTTTTTTTTTGCGAATTTATTTTCAGATGGGCTATAAAATAAAATAAAAGGGGGATGATCAGCAGATGTTAAATTAAATAATGGTAATTGAAAGAGTGAATACTAAGATAAAGTATTGTGTAGGTTTTTAGTAGAGAGATATCTTGAGTAGTTTGTATAGTATAACAAGGTGATAAATATTTTTATTTTAAACAATATATACATATATTATATTTTGTACATTACAATGTAATTATATTTTATTTTATAAACAATGAAATTAACGTTTCCTCATACCCCTGTGCTAGTGGCGGCACTACCTAGAACAAGATCCGCTTATTTGAGTGTGGCTGAACCTTTTTATGCCATTTATTAAAGTGACATTACCTACTTTATTGGCACGCATTTTCATATCAGGAACCCTCACTTCACGGTAATGTTTATCATTATTTACGTGTGGCTGAGCGGAGTCGTCTAGATTATGGATGTCTTTGTGAAGTGAAGATTCACCATCTTCGCTCATCATTTGCGTAACAGCTAATGCTGTTACGTCTGTATTCTTGATTTCAATGGGTTGGTGAGGAAGTGGTTATCGTTCGTTTATAGACCATGTCCGATATGTTCAGCGGATTTCTTTGGTGTTCTCCTTATCATCCTTAATTTTCGTTCTTAATCAAGTTATATCTTCGCATGCCTGGAAATTAATTATGTGCTCGGTATCCTTATTCAACGTTAATCCTTTTGCTTTTAAAATGTAAGCAAAACTTGAGTCATTCTTCTTTATCCGAATGGCGTAGGATTTGGGACCTGTGCACACGAAACTATCAGCTACATCCCCGGGTCCTATCTCGTCCGTCAGGTTTCCTAAGAATTTTCCCGTATCAGGAATATATTGGCCTTCACGGGCTGTGAAAACACAGCTATCGGTATCACAGTATAGTACACGCTGACCTAGAGAATCGAGGAGTTTATATAATTCGACCCTAGCGTAAGCTGTGGTAAAGGAGGCAACAGCTACATTTGTAGCCTTTGCCGTTTTATTAGTGAAGCCAGTATGTGTGACTTCAACTATATGTTTATCATCCGCCAGCTACAATGATATTTCTAACCTTAAGATCCGCTCTCTTCATTAAGTCCCAGACCTGGGCGTAACTCGTGCATACGATATCCTCATTCATGGGAATACGTTGAGCTAGTTTTCCCCATAATGAATTGAGGAGCAGCTTGGCTATATATCGCATTCCAGGATTACTTTTAATATTACCTGGATCAAGTGATACGCCCTCGATGTCCTTGAAATCTCGCAGGTATTGAAAGAATTCTTCACAGTCCTTTAATGGTATTCCATCTCGGCAAGACGGAATATCTTTTTTCATTTCAAGAATGTTTTGCATGTAATTTTCAGAAAATGTCATTTGATAGGAGTAAATTTTCCATCTTTCTGATCTTTTTTGATCTCAATAGGCTTTCTTTACCCGCTAATTTCCAACTCAGGAACTGCAGTATACGGCCGTTTTAGCATACGTTGGTTATCGTTGTGTCGGCATTTGCCTTCATAGCCGGATGCGCTGCATCGTTTTCTAACAAAAAAGGTTTGGGGGGAAAAAAAAAAAAATTTTTAATATTAAAACCGATTGTCCTACCGGGCAGGGAGGACAAGGGTGTTAAAAAAGATTCTTCAGGAGGTATACAAACATACCGACGAAAGGCCGAAATAGTGTATCCATTTTCTTGAACGAAATTTTCTATGGAAGGAAAGATCCCTACCTACAAGTTTCGTGGGTGTTCCGGCTGGAAAGGGTTTGTTTCTGGACAAAAGGATACAATGAAGTGAAGTCTAGGTACTTCAATTGAACGCCTTCTGTCGGTGGATAGTAATAGACGAAGGGTTCTGTACGGCCGCCGTACAAGGCTTTCCCCTACCTCTAGTTTCGCATTTGCAAGTTCATTTCCAATTGATTGGACATATCTGCCTAACTTCTCAGTTCGTGTTTCGTCGTTGGTGTTTACAACAGTGACCTCACACTCTTTCTTCATTTTCGTCCATTCGCATTCCCATATTCTAATAACCTCGTAACCTTGTGTTTTATAATCCGCTTCTTGTCTCATGGTCGTGCTGTACCTATCAAGGCTTGACACGCCATGGAGACTTTCTAAACCTTTCTTAAGCATGCTTGTGCCCATGAAATACACAACGTGGAGAGTAAGACAAATCTCTTTCATGGTTGTTCCAGTTTGGAAAGGAGGGGGACGCCTGTTATTCAATTCTATCGTTTGTTCATTAACGTTGAGTTGACGGGAAGCTAAGAACTCATTAAGGTCAAAGGGCACGTAGTCCTTCAAGCTTGGAAATTTCAACTTTAGCCGTCAGGCTTTTAGGTACCTGTTTTTTGATTTAATTTACGCTCGCACATTTCCTGAATGTTGAATTCGTCGACCCTATGCATCTCCATGAATTGTGAGCCCACTTTCACACCATCCACGAGTAGTTTGAATCATCAGTACGTCCTATACATGGGCCAAGTGTATTCCAGGCATTATAGTGCATTTTTATAATACCATGAAACGATAATCAGGCAATGGTAAAACAAATCAAGTAAAACAGTAACTTTATGATCCTTAAGGAAGATACCCCTGAATTTCTCGAACGATTGACGAAGAATATTAACATCTTGAACGCAGTACGCTGTACATTCCTTCATGATATCGTAGTCCTTATTGTTAAATGTTTGATACCAACGTTCAAAATCAGCCTTTTCACTGTCGGACATGCGATGTGTCTCAAAGGTTTCCTTATCCGGAATTTTTCCCTTGTAATTTATATTCTCAAGGGTAAGAAAACGGTAAGGAAAGAATCCTTTAGAAAGTTCACCTGTAATACCCATGCACTTAGGTAGTTTTTTCAAAGCACAAGGCATAAACATTAACGTGTCCTTAAACTGGATATTGTGGTTAGCGGTCATAGTTATTATTTTGGTACCACGCTTCACAGGATTGGAGGATATGGAATGGACGGTAGGTCTGGCAAGCAGTTTGCTGTAAACAAACTGATTGTCAAACTTACCGCCATTATGAGCTGCAACTAGAATATTTGTCTTCTTGTGTTTTTCAGCAAATCTGAATATATAGTTGAGAAATAGATCGACAGGACACTTCTCATACTCTTCTGTTGCTTCCAGATTCAACTTGAATATTTCAGTTCGGACAGTTCCACAAGTCTCACACGGTGATGAATTGTCTAGGTCTTTCTCCCCGCAGTTATTGCATACTAGCATGCTCACTAGAATATAAGGGAGCATATCCGTTTTTATGCGGCCTCCTTCCTCTTCACGCCTATTATGATTATAGGTTTCGATGTCGTAATAAAACGTGAAGGTTGGCTTACGCTTGGCGAAGGCATCATCTGTAGGAACCTTGATTTTCTTCATAAAACATTGGTGATTATCGCCTTCTATTCCATACTTCTCTCTGCATATCCCACACTGAATATGCATGCAGTCATGTTGGTGTTTGCCCTGTTTATCAGCTACTATCTCACTGTCGCATAATGTACACACGTTAAGGTATATGCATGTGAGGTCTTCATGCAATTTAAGACAAGCTTCATTATAGAAGTCACGATTGCAATCATCACAATGTAAAAGTGTAGATGTGTCCCCCGGCAAAGCTTTACATTTATAAGTTAAGCATTGTCCGCATCTGTATTCAGTGCATTCGTTTTGTAAATGATTAATTAAATGGTCTGTGAAACTATAACATTGATGACAAAAAACAGGACCCTTGATAAGGTCAGGATCCACACTACCTAAAGCTATCTTGATAGAGTCTCCTGGAAAAGGATAATAATGGGTTTCTTCGGGATCATATCCTATTACAAAGAGAGGTAAGTCCCTATTCTGTTCATGCGGTTTAAACACTATCTCGAGTTTGTCATGCTTATCTTTAGCAAAAACAAATATCCTACATTTAAGTGTTTCCTCTATTACGGCAAAATCATCTGACTTTAGGGGTACTTCATAAGTCAGTCCGCAGCGAGTTGCGATCTGTCCACCTATTTTATGTAGATTCTGAGGTGTAAATTTTTTTTATTTTTAGGTTGCATATTCGTCCTGGCTTTTTAGCTACATGAGTGTGGACTTATAGCATGCTAGCTATAGCCCCTGAACCCACATCCACACTGTTGTATTTCCTATTGTTGTATTAAATACCTTAGGTGTATTTATTACGTAGGCGGTGTATAATCGTTCCACAGAAGAAGGGTCAATTGGACCATTACCCTCTGTATTAGACATATCTGGACATCTACAATGAAATCGTCCAACATGGCTTGTCACCAGACTGAAAAGAGTTCTAAGGAAAACGGTCTCGAGAGATACTGACGAGAATTTGGTCTGAGATATCTCATTCATGAGGAATTCGTATTCGTGGAATTGCCAAACCATTCCTATCCGTAAAAATGGAAACCTGCAACGAGGGTACATATTTCCCGATATGTCACTATTTCGTACCTGTTCTATCACTTGTGTATTGACACTACTAGTACGTCATTAATGTCTCGATTTCATTAAAGATACCGTCGTATCGATATTGTACTCTGAAGCGGTGGCTATCGATAATTCCAGAATTATCGCGTTAGCTTCTTCAACGTGTTCTTTCAATAAACATTCTGGTAGAGAAAGGTGCAGGTGGTTCATCAACCCTCCTCCTCATCGTCGGAAACTACCTCTTACGGCGTTGAAGGACCTCGCAACAGCCCGTCATCTACGAGATGTGGCGCTGGATGCCCTTTCTTGTTTCTGGCTTTTTTTTCTGGAAAAAGAATGAAAATTCATAAACAATTGTGTAACATACTATTATGTAACAATATTTTTCCAGTATATATTTTTTCAGTAATTATAGATATATTATGATTGAACTTACCGACGATTCCGAAAGTGGGGGGAAATTCGTTTCAGATTCTAAGGGAGCGTTGTGGAGTACCGACGATTCCGAAGCTGGGATATTCGCTTCAGATAAGGGAGCGGGGGTAGCTGCACGGGTATTTGGAGATTCATCGGACACACCAGTATTTAAGTCTGATTGTTTGCGTTGAGGTAGTCCAGATGATTTCTGTTGAAAGGTGAAAAAAGAACGTGTAAGCTAAATGTAGATTGTTATAGGTGTAATATATACGTATTCCAGAATTTGAAATATGCTTACCTTTCCTTGTTTTTCCGTCTCAGTATTGCGAACTGGAGAAGAATCCGAGGAATCATGGACTGTATGATCTGGATTGGATTTACCATCTACTGTATCACAACCTGTTGATGCGGTACGGTTTTGGGCTTCTACGATACGCCGAAGTTTGCGACGTTCAAGTTTCGAGATCAACCTCTTCTTATTAGGACTGCGGGTTTTCCTACGTGTAATCTATAGAAGGAAGAAAACATGTATGTAAATATAAAAACAAAATGTAGATTGTTATAGAACAGTTATAGAGATATATAGGAAAATCATGTATTGAAATGCACATACCAGTCCTTGATTTCCATCCTCATTGGGTCGGTTTGTAGAAATACACCCCCCATCAGTCTGGGCAGTACCCTCCTCTTCCGTAACACTGATTGATGCTTCTGATATGCCACGTTCCTCATTATTCCGTTGAAGCTTACGGCGTTCGAGCTTGGATATAAGCCTTCTCTTAACAGGACTAATTGCATTCCGTCCACCTCCGACTTTATTGACACATTGAGCATTAACACACTGTAATGAAATAGTATTATAAGTATATATTTATATATATAAAAGAATATCTATTGTAATAACGTCTATGAATATAATAGCTTAAGAAACTTACTCTAGGTCGAATCCTATTATCAGTAGCTTGAGGGTTAAGAAATAAGTTCATTTTTCTCTCAGATTCAAGTAGCGCTCGCACATATTCCTCATCATTATCCGTAGATATATCAAGATCAACTTCATTAGTGTTCGCTGGTACAGGAAGGGGTATTTCGTTCTCGGTCGGTCCAACCACCTTACGCTGTAAAATAAATATGAATATATATATATATATATATATATATATATATATATATATATATATATATATATATATATATATATATAATAATAATAAAAATATATTATAAATAATAAAATAATTATAATAATAATTATAATAATAATAATTATTAATAATATAATAATAATAATAATAATAATAATAATAATAATAATAATAATAATAATTTAACGGCACTTACCCTTTTGCACGGCTTGGCTGTATTCTGTCTTCGCTCATCATCAGCTTCGACTGCCTTTTCATAGGTCCGCACAGCTTCTACTAGTTCCACCTCATCGACTACTTCCACGAGTACGGACTCGGATACAGTTTCTCCATCCCCACTGAAAGTACGCTTTAATCCACGTTTTTGATTATTTCCAGACATATTTCCGTTTTCTTCTTCAACAATTCTTTCCAAAGAGTGTAAAAACCACTGAAACAAGACATGATAATATATATATATATCTATTATATATATATATATATATATAATATATATTTATTATATATTATATAATATATATATATTAAATTATAATATTATATATATATATTATATACTAATATAATATATCATATACTATACGCTTAATTAAATATTATATATATATAGATATATATATATATTATATATAATATATAATATATATATATATAACTATATATATAATATATATATAATATATATATATAATATATATATAACAATATTATACATTAGAGCGTATGTAATTCACGGCCAATACGCGGCAGTCCTTGAAACACTCTGACTAAATATACCTTGACGTCAAGGTTTTTATACGCAAGAATTTAGCCCTTAGGGCTTATATTTTAAGCCTAATGTGCGTAAAGGTTAACTAGTACTCTTTAAAGTTTACATATGTATTTCAAATGAGGAACAATGTCTTAAATCTAATAATATATATATATATATATATATATATATATATATATATATATATATATATATATATATATATTATATTATTAAAATAGATATATATATATATATATATATATATATATATATATATATATATATATATATATATATATATATATATATATATATATATATATAATATATATATTATATAATATATATTTTTTTTTTATATATATATAATATATATATATATTATTATATATATATATATATAATATATATATACTACATGAAATATTATTATACGATATAGTTTTCTTTTTAAAATAGATGGAATACGATGAGGAATCATACACTGAAACGCTATTATAAAAATATTCTTTTATTGAGTAAAATTACATCATTTTTAGAATTTCCTGAACAATAATAAAATCGTTGAGTATGGGATTTCCCGCTGAGAATACATTAACGAGATCTTCAAGAGGGCGCTTTTTAAGTAATCCATGTAAAAAGTAAACGGCATATTTTATATTAAAATTCTCTAAATCTTTGCAAATATGCCAATCATTTATATCATTATCGATGATATAGTTTCGTGTCTCATTAATACATTCAGTTAACACATACGTAAAAAGTTCCCGCTCAGATATCATAGTATATTTACATTCGGGGTCACCTGCATAAATACTTTCTTGCCATTGTTTTCTAAGTAGATAAATGAATTTCTGTACGTCTATAGAACTTAGGAAGCGATCGATGATGTGCGTAGGATCATCAATCAGGGTTTTCTTAAATGCGTAGTATTCTTGGTATAACATGTAATGAATTACGGTTACGTGATTAGATAACACAAATGTCTTCTTCATCTGTATTAACATTCGCTTACGTACCTCTAACATATATTTCATCTGCGCTAGGCCTGAAATGTAGAATCCAAATGATGCAGGTTCAAATACTGCTGTTTCATTATTTCTCTCCCATAATCTAACTTCCAAACTGATTATGTTTTGATGTTTATAAAATGCTAAAGTAAGTTGCTTATCGCTGGTTTCTTCGCACAGGCTAATAACTGTTTCGGTACAGCTTAAAGCTGAGCTTGGTTTAAAGTATTCTGTAAGCCACTCTTCAGTGTGATTACATATAAAAAATATTCTGTAAGCCACTCTTCAGTGTGATTACATATACAAAGTAATTCATCTGGACTCACGAAAATACGCTTGGTATTATAACAGGGTGACTGGGTAGCACACTTGAAAAATTCAAATCCATCGGGTTTTCTTTTATATAAGAATGAAACCCTACTTCCGGGGATCTTGATTTCCCACTGGATAATGTCTTGTTATTGAGGTATACTGTTAAGGTGTTCATGATATACAACTTAGGTGAAAATAGAAGCACTTTTATTACAAACAGAGAGCTTGTGCACCGCCTTAACAGCTAAAACGAGTATGATTTTAAAATGAGTTTGGGGTCTAAACACGCATCCTCAAATATAATTTTCCATCCAATCACATACGAGGTCAATCATAGAAGATAAGGATTACTCCCGTCCAACTCACAAGAAAGGTAAACATTTCCTTTCTTACCTGCTTAAAGGATCTTACGATCCAGCATGTTTCAGTTTGAAATAATAATAACATTGATAAAGTTGATTCTCGAATCTTGTCTATACTGGAATTACTTTTGACCTGGTATTAGGCTTAAATCAGCCTGGGATACAAAAGGCTTAATTCCTAAATTTAATGCCTAAAATTTAGCTAACGTAGTTTATTGCACACATTTTACAGAAAAAGGTCAGTTTTGAAATATATTTTGACCTGGAATTAGGCAAATCGCCCCGGGATACAAAAAAGGATTATCCTACAACACAATTTTACGAGAGAGGTCAGTTTTCGTATCTGTAAGGAGTGCGGGGTGTTGTGTTTTCTCGTGATGGATTGTCAATGTACATAGATAATAATAATAATAATAATAATAATAATAATAATAATAATAAAGAAAATCCGAATTATTTAAAAAACTTTGAAATATTTTTAGTTAGCATCGAGCGAATAATATAAATGTAAGTGAATAATTGTTATTTTTAAATAAAAACTTAGAATGATTTTAATAAAATACATGTTATGTTAGCAGAGAAGAACTTTTTTGTTATTTTTATACTTATTACATGGCTAAAGATGATGTAAACAGCAGTAGTCAAAATAAACAAAACGTGGCATTGCTTGGTGTAGAGGGGTGCTAGGGGCTGACCTTACTGATTTACTGATTTATTGCTTTAAGGTACGTAAAATATATGTTTTTAATAAAATTTCATAAAATTTTAGTAAAAGTTATTTTAAAACTTGATAGTTATAAAATTTATAAACAAAAAGTATTAACAGTTAATAATAAATTCTTTGTTCAAAGATATGATTGATTTATTATAGAAGTTTTTAAGAAACTTTGATAATTTTAGTTATATTTGAATGAGTAATATAATGTACGTGTTTTATTAAAACAAAAATGTTTTAATAAATTATACGTTATATGGTGTATGTAAATCTGCGTGTGTAAGTATATCTGTGTGTGAGTGTAAGTAAATCTGTGTGTGTGTGTGTGTGTGTGTGTGTGTGTGTGTGTGTGTGTGTGTGTGGTTTTAAGCTGTAAATGTAAGTAAATCCTGTGTGTGATGTAAGTAAATCTGTGTGAGTGTAAATAAATCTGTGTTGTGTAAGTAAATCTGTGTGTGAGTGTAAGGAAATGTGTGTGTGGAGTGTGTGTGTGTGTGTTTGTGTGTGTGTATAAGTGTAAAATGTAAGTGTCTATGGCTAAATGTAGTGTCATAGTGAATGTGTGTAATAAAGTGTCATAGTGAATGTGGTGTATAAAGTGTAAAGTTGTGGTGGTGTGTGTGTGTGTGTGTGTGTGTGTGTGTTGTGTGTGGGTGTGTGTGTGACCGCGTGTGCATAAGTGTAAAAATGTAAGTGTCTATGGGTAATGTAAGTGGCATAGTGAATGTGTGTATAAGTGTCCATAGTGAATGTGTGTATAGTGCCATAGTGAATGTGTGTTCTAAATAATAATAACAATAGGTATGAAGTAAATAACACTAAGTAATAATAAAAATAAAAATAAAATAATAAAAATAATAAAATAAATAAAAATAATAATAAAATAAATAAACGAAGTATTAAAACAAAATAAAAACATAATGTAAATAAATATATGAGTTAAAACAGTAAAAAACATACGAGTTAAAGCAGTAAAGCGTAAGTTAAAGCAGTAAAGCAGAAAGTTAAAGCAGTAAAGGAGAAAGTTAAGCAGTAAAGCAGAAAGTTAAAAGAGTAAAAGCCGTAAAACAAAAGCATACTAATCCCCCCTAGGTGTTAGGTAAAAGGTATTATTTACTGATTTACTGCTTAAGGTATGTAAATGTTAATAACATATGGGTTAAAGCAGTAAAACATATAAGTTAAAGCAGTAAAACATGAGTTTAAAGCAGTAAAACATGAGTTAAAAACAGTAAAGCAGATAGAACAAAAGCATACTAATCCTTAGGTGTTTAGTAACACCTCTATTGATTTCTGATTTACTGCTTTTAAGGTATGTATGTTAATAAATATGTGAGTTAAACACAGTAAAACATATAAGTTAAAGCGGTAAAACATGAGTTAATAAAGCAGTAAAACATGAGTTAAAAGCAGTAAAACAGTAAAACAAAAGCATACTAACCTCTTGTTGTTGGTTAACCCTCTATTGATTTACTGAATTTACTGCTTTAAAGGTATGTAAAGTAATATGTTTTTAATAAAATTTCGTACTATTGTAGTAAAATAAAATGATTTTATATCAGTCGGCACTTTGGCTTTTTTCTTCTTACATACAATTTTTAAAAATTTATATAAATTTAAAAAGTATTAAGTTGTAAAAAGTATTAAGTAAAAAATAATGTAAATAAATATATGTGTTAAATATAGGTCGTAAGGGACCATATTTAGGTCGCGAAAATGTTTTAAATAAAACTGTTTAAGTATGAAATAAAAAATGAATGACTCATAGGTATATTTGAAAAGAAATTCTTTGAATGGTTTTACAGTATGAATAAAATGATGAACTCATATTATATACTATTTTTCAATTCCCGCAGAATGGCGCCTGCGGGCGCACAGCGGGGCGGCGGGAACGGGGAAAATATGCGCCTGCGGGCGCTCGCGGCGGGCGGGTACGCGGGAAATATTGCGCCTGCGGGCGCTCGCGCGGGCGGGAAACGCGGCGGTCGCCCTTGTGGGTGCGGGTTCGGTGGTCTTCCCACGCTGAGGGCCGCATGCGGGCCCCTGTGGTTAGCTTATGACTTATGGGAAGACATTAATATTAGCTATGTTCTTTGGTGAAGGTAGAAAAGGCTAGAAAAGTTTAGAAAATGTATCAAAGATGAATCATCAATATAGACGGTATCAAAGATGACTTCATCAAAGATGAGTCCTCAAAGATGAACCTTCAAAGATGAGGCATCAAAGTTGAGGCATTAATGCTGAGGCATTCAAAGTTGAGGCATCAAAGTTGAGGCATCAAGTTGGCATCAAAAATATCGAAGTGTGTGAGTGTATAGTGTAGGAGTGTATCTGGTGTGTGGGTGTGAAAATGTAAGTGTATATGGTTTAATGTAAGTGTCTATGGTTTAATGTAAGTGTCTATGGCAAGTGTAAGTGCTTATAAGTGTCCTAGTGTTTATAAGTGTCATAGTGTGTATAAGTGTCATAGTGTCATAGTGTATGTGTGTAGGTGCGTGTGCAAGTAATATATATATATATATATATAGGCTATAAGTGGTAGAAAAATACTAACTCATAGTAGGAAGCAAACTAGCAACTTGTAATATACACCAATCGATTCCTCATACCTTATAACCTAGGGGTAGACACCCCTATTAGGGCTATTCGGGGATCAGGGGAGGCTAGAAAAGGCTTGAAAAAAGTGGCACTTAGTTGGCACTATGTGGCACTCACTTGGCACTATGTGGCACTCACTTGGCACTCATTGGCACTCACTTGGCACTCATTGGCACTCATTGGCACTCACCTGGCACTCACCTGGCACTCATCTAATACTCATAGAACACTAATAGAACATCACTAGATACTTCTTACGGTGATTGGGAACCATCAAAGCCATCAAGTTAGCGTGGGTCAAAATTGACCCATGGTATATGGCAGGGTCAAGGCTGAAATATCATGGTCAAACAAGGTTAAGACATCAAAGTTGTAGGGGAACGTGTAGGCTAGGTATAGGTGTACGCTAGGTGAAGGTTGGGTGGAGTCTAGGTGTAGGTGTAGGTGAAGGCTGTGGAGGCTAGGTGTAGGTGTAGGTGAGGCTAGGTGAAGGCTGGGTGGAGGCTAGGTGTAGGTGTAGGCTAGGTACAGACTGGGTGGAATCTGGTGTACGGTGTTAGGCAGTGAAGGATGGGTGGACGGCTAGGTGTAAGGTGTAGGCTAGGTGAAGGCCAAGGTGTAGGCTTGGTGTAGGCTATGTTAGGCTGGGTGTAGGCTGGGTGTAGGCTATGTGGAGGCTGGGTGAGTCTAGGTGTAGGTGTAGGCTAAGGTGAAGGATGGGTGGAGGCTAGGTGTAGGTGTAGGCTAGGTGAAGGCTAGGTGTAGGCTATGTGTAGGCTGGGTGTAGGCTGGGTGTAGGCTATGTGGAGGCTGCGTGTAGGCTATATGGAGGCTAGGTGTAGGCTAGGTGTGTGTGTGTGTGTGTGTGTGTGTGTGTGTGTGTGTGTGGTGTGTGTGTGTGTGTGCGCGCGCCGTCCGCGTGTGTAGATGTTACCGAAATATCAAAAAATAGGGCTAAGCCCCTAAGGGTGGCCAAAAATTAAGGTGGGCCAAAATTTGACCCATGGATGACCAAAGGTTTGGTCGAAAAAATTAGGGTGGGACATGTACAACGGTTGCTGGCGCAACCGTTTGGCGCAACCCTTCTTCGAAGGGTTGCCAAAAATCAGGGTTGCCGAAAAAATTAGGGTTGCCAAAAAATTAGGGTTCTCAAAAAATTAGGGTTCTCAAAAAATTAGGGTTGCCGAAAAATACCGTGGGCCAAAATTGACCCATGGAAGACGGAAGGGTTGGTCGAAAAAAAGGTAAAGTCCCAAAAAGGTAAAGGCCCAAAAGGTCAGGTCAGGTAAAAAATTTGGTTCTCAAAAATTGGGTTCTCAAAAAAATTGGGTTCTCAAAAAAAAAATTTGGGTTTTCAAAAAATCCGGGTTCTCAAAAATCGCGGGTTCTCAAAAAATAACCGGGTTCTCAAAAATTCTGGTTGCCCAAAAAGGGTCAAGGCCAAAAAAGTTAAGGTAAAAAATTCAGGATGCCCAAAAGGGCAAGGCCAAAAAGGTCGCGGTCAAAAAAAGGTCAAAAAAGGTCGCGGTCATTTTCCTCCGGAATGGTAGTGTTACTACTACAAGTGATTTATTTTTGCTCTCCTGACTAAAATATATTATTTTTCTATACAATGGTAAAATTGAAGACTTGAAATAGTGCACACCATTTAGAAAAGTAATATATTTTTCAAACTGAAGAGCAAAAAAATAAATCACTTTGTGTAGTAACACTACCATCTCGGAGGAAAATGACCGCGACCCCCCCCCCCCCCCCGCCCCCTTTTTTTTTTGTTTGGGGGGGGGGGTGTAAAAAGGAATAATACAAAAAGGGCCCCCCCCGGCCTACCCTTTTGTTCTTGTTTTGACCGGCGTCCTTTTTGGCCTTGACGCTTTTTGGGCATCCTGAATTTTTTTTACCTTAACTTTTTTTGGGCCTTGACCTTTTTGGGCAACCCAAAATTTTTGAGAACCCCGGATTTTTTGAGAGAACCCAGATTTTTTGAGAACCCGGATTTTTGAGAACCCGGATTTTGGGACAATTTTGAGAACCCAAATTTTTTGAGAACCCAAATTTTTTACCCTGACCTTGACCTTTTTTGGGCCTTTACGCTTTTTGGGACTTACCTTTTTTTTCGACGCAACCCTTGCCGTCTTTCCATGGTCATTTTGGCCCACGGTATTTTTTGAGAACCCTAATTTTTTGAGAACCCTAATTTTTTGAGAACCCTAATTTTTTGGCAACCCTAATTTTTTGGCAACCCTAATTTTTGGCAACCCTTCGAAGAAGGGTTGCGCCAAACGGTTGCGTCAGCAACCGTTGTACATGTCCCACCCTAATTTTTTCGACCAAACCTTTGGTCATCCATGGGTCAATTTTTGCCCACGGTAATTTTTGGCCACCCTTTAGGGGCTTAGCCCTATTTTTGATATTTCGGTAACATCTACACACGCGGGCGCGCGCACACACACACACACACACACACACACACACACACACACACACACACACACACACACACCTACACCTAGCCTCCATATAGCTACACCAGACTCCACATTTAGCTAAACAGCCTACCCAGCCTACACATATGCCTACACATAGCCTTCACCTAGCCTACACCTACACCTAGCCTCCACCCATCCTTCACCTAGCCTACACCTACACCTAGATTCCACCCAGCCTCCACATAGCCTACACCCAGCCTACACCCAGCCTACACATAGCCTACACCCAGCCTACACCTAGCCTTCACCTAGCCTACACCTACACCTAGCCTCCACCCATCCTTCACCTAACCTACACCAACACCTAGATTCCACCCAGTCTGTACCTAGCCTACACCTACACCTAGCCTCCACCCAGCCTTCACCTAGCCTACACCTACACTACACCTAGCCTCCACCAGCCTTCACCTACACCTACACTCCACCCAACCTTCTTCACCTAGCGTACACCTATACCTAGCCTACACGTGCCCCTACAACTTTCTTAACCTTGTTTGACCATGATATTTCAGCCTTGACCCTGCCATATACCATGGGTCAATTTTGACCCACGCTAACTTGATGGCTTTGATGGTTCCCAATCACCGTAAGAAGTACCTAGGGATGTTCTATTAGTGTTCTCATGAGTATTAGATGAGTGCAGGTGAGTGTCCAGGTGAGTGCCAGAGTGCAATGAGTGCCAAGTGAAGTGCCAATGAGTGCCAAGTGAGTGCCACATAGTGCCAAGTGAGTGCCACATAGTGCCAACTGAGTGCCACTTTTTTCAAGCCTTTTCTAGCCTCCCCTGAGCCCCGAATAGCCCTAATATGGGTGTCTACCCCTAGGTTATAAGGTATGAGGATTCGATTGGTGTATATTACAAGTTGCTAGGATGCTTCCTACTATGAGTTTAGTTATTTTTCTACCATTATGCCTATATATTTTATATATATATTAACTGCACACGCAACCTACACTCACACACATACACTATGACACTTATAAACACTATGACACTTATAAACACTAGGACACTTATAAGCACTTACACTTGCCATAGACACTTACATTAAACCATAGACACTTACATTAAACCATATACACTTACATTCACACCCACACACAGATACACTTACACTTACACTCACACACTCGATATTTTGATGCCTCAACTTTGATTTGATGCCTCAACTTTGATGCCTCAACTTTGATGCCTCAGCATTAATGCCTCAGCATTGATGCCTCAACTTTGAAGGTTCATCTTTGATGACTCATCTTTGATGAAGTCATCTTTGATACCGTCTATATTGATGATTCATCTTTGATACATTTTCTAAACTTTTCTAGCCTTTTCTACCTTCACCAAAGAACATAGCTAATATTAATGTCTTCCCATAAGTCATAAGCTGATCACCAGGACGCAGCATGATCTCTCCGCGTGAAGTCCCACGAACCCGCACCCGCAGGTGCGACCCGCCGCGTTCCCGCCCGCCGCGTGCGCCGCAGGCGCAATATTTCCGCGACCCGCCGCCGCGAGCGCCGCAGGCGCCATTATTTCCGTTCCATGCCGCCGCGTTGCGCCGCAAGCGCAATATTCCTGCGGGAATGAAAATATATATATATATAGTTCATTCAATTTTTATTCATACTTAAACATTTCAAAGAATTTCTTTTCATATACTATGAGTCATTCATTTTTATTCATACTTAAACATTTTTTATTAAAAACATTTTCGCGAACCTAAACTGTATCTCATTACAGACCTATTATTTAACACATATATTTATTAAATTTTTTTTTACTTAATACTTTTTACTTAATACTTTTTAATTTATAAATTTTTAAAAATTGTATGTAAGAAGAAAAACCAAAGTGTCTGATATATAAACATTTTATTTTACTACAATTGTACGAAATTTTATTAAAAACATATTAACTTTAACATAACCTTAAAGCAGTAAATAAAAGTAAATCAATAGAGGGTGTTACTAACACCTAAGATTAGTTATGCTTTGTTTTACCTGTTTACTGCTTTAATCATGTTTACTGCTTTAACTCATGTTTACTGCTTTACTATGTTTTACTGTTTTAACTCACATATTTATTAAACATTACATACCTTAAAGCAGTAAATCAGAAAATCAATAGAGGTGTACTAACACCTAAGGGATTAGTATGCTTTTGTTTTACTGCTTTACTTGTTTTAACTCATGTTTTACTGCTTTCAGCTCATGTTTTACTGCTTTAAACTTATATGTTTAACTGCTTTAACTCCCATATTTTATTAACATTACATACCTTAAAGCAGTAAATCAGTAAATCAATAGAGGTGTTACCTAACACCTAGGGGGGGATTAGTATGCTTTTGTTTTACTGCTTTACTGCTTTAACTTTCTGCTTTACTGCTTTAACTTTCTGCTTTACTGCTTTAACTTTCTGCTTTACTGCTTTAACTTTCTGCTTTACTGCTTTAACTTTCTGCTTTACTGTTTTAACTCATATATTTATTAACATTATGTTTTTTATTTTGTTTTAATACTTTTTATTTATTTTATTATTTTTTATTATTTTTATTTTTTTATTTTTTTTTTTTATTTTTATTATTATACTTAGTGTTATTTACTTCATGCCTATTGTTATTATTATTTAGAACACACATTCACTATGACACTTATACACACATTCACTATGACACTTATACACACATTCACTATGCCACTTACATTTACCCATAGACACTTACATTTACACTTATACACACGCGGTCACACACACACACACACACACACACACACACACACACACACACACACACACACACATACTTACACTTATACACACATTCACTATGACACTTATACACACATTCACTATGACACTTACATTTAGCCATAGACACTTACATTTACACACATACACACACACACACACACACACACACT
>JABUQX010018276.1:55000-59964 GCA_015478945.1 Trachelipus rathkii
GGAATTATCGATAACCACCGCTTCAGAGTACGTATCGATACCAGACGTATCTTTAATGGAAATCGAGACATTAATGACGTACTAGTAGGTGTCATACACAACGTGATAGAACAGGTACGAGAAGTAGTGACATATCGGGAATATACCCTCCGTGCAGGTTTCCTTTTTACGGATAGGAATGGTGGGCAATTCCACATACGAATTCCTCATGAAGAGATATCTCGACCAAATCTCGCTCAGTATCTCTCGGACCGTTTTCTAGAACTCTTTCAGTCTGGTGACCAAGCCATGTTGGACGATTTCATTGTAGATGTCCAGATATGTCATAATACAGAGGGTAATGGTCCAATTGACCCTTCTTCTGTGAACTTTATACACCCCTACGTCAATAAAGTACACCTAAGTATATATAACAACAATAGGGAAATAACAACCAGTGTGGGATGCGGGTTCAGGGCTATAGCAGCATGCTATAAGCTCCACACTCATGTACCTAAAAAGCCAGACGAAGATGCACCTAAAATAAAAACATTTACACCTCAGAATCTACATAAAATAGGTGGACAGATCGCAATTCGCTGCGGACTGACTTATGAAGTACCCCTAAAGGCAGATGATTTTGCCGTAATAGAGGAAACACTTAAATGTAGGATATTTGTTTTTGCTAAAGATAAGCATGACAAACTCGAGATAGTGTTTAAACCACATGAACAGAATAGGGACTTACCTCTCTTTGTAATAGGATATGATCCCGAAGAAACCCATTATTATCCTTTTCCAGGAGACTCTATCAAGATAGCTTTAGGTAGTGTGGATCCTGATCTTATCAAGGGCCCTGTTTTTTGTCATCAATGTTATAGTTTCACAGACCATTTAATTAATCATTTACAAAACGAATGCACTGAATACAGATGCGGAC
The DNA here is from genome assembly GCA_015478945.1 of Trachelipus rathkii. Taxonomy (NCBI): domain Eukaryota; kingdom Metazoa; phylum Arthropoda; class Malacostraca; order Isopoda; family Trachelipodidae; genus Trachelipus; species Trachelipus rathkii. The sequence goes on from JABUQX010018276.1 coordinate 55,920, forward strand.
AATGCTTAACTTATAAATGTAAAGCTTTGCCGGGGGACACATCTACACTTTTACATTGTGATGATTGCAATCGTGACTTCTATAATGAAGCTTGTCTTAAATTGCATAAAGACCTCACATGCAAATACCTTAACGTGTGTACATTATGCGATAATGAGATAGTAGCTGATAAACGGGGTAATCACCAACACGATGGCATGCATATTCAGTGTGGGATATGCAGAGAGAAGTACGGGATAGAAGGCGATAATCACCAATGTTTTATGAAGAAAATCAAGGTTCCTACAGATGAAGCTTTCGCCAAGCGTAAGCCAACCTTCACGTTTTATTACGACATCGAAACCTATAATCATAATAGGCGTGAAGAGGAAGGAGGCCGCATAAAAACAGATATGCTCCCTTATATTCTAGTGAGTATGCTAGTATGCAATAACTGCGGGGAGAAAGACCTAGACAATTCATCACCGTGTGAGACTTGTGGAACTGTCCGAACTGAAATATTCAAGTTGAATTTGGAAGCAACCGGCGAGTATGAGAAGTGTCCTGTCGATCTATTTCTCAACTATATATTCAGATTTGCTGAAAAACACAAGAAGACAAATATTCTAGTTGCAGCTCATAATGGCGGTAAGTTTGACAATCAGTTTGTTTACAGCAAACTGCTTGCCAGACCTACCGTCCATTCCATATCCTCCAATCCTGTGAAGCGTGGAACCAAAATAATAACTATGACCGCTAACCACAATATCCAGTTTAAGGACACGTTAATGTTTATGCCTTGTGCACTGAAAAAACTACCTAAGTGCATGGGTATTACAGGTGAACTTTCTAAAGGATTCTTTCCTTACCGTTTTCTTACCCTTGAGAATATAAATTACAAGGGAAAAATTCCGGATAAGGAAACCTTTGAGACACATCGCATGTCCGACAGTGAAAAGGCTGATTTTGAACGTTGGTATCAAACATTTAACAATAAGGACTACGATATCATGAAGGAATGTACAGCGTACTGCGTTCAAGACGTTAATATTCTTCGTCAATCCTTCGAGAAATTCAGGGGTATCTTCCTTAAGGATCATAAAGTTGACTGTCTACTTGATTGTTCTACCATTGCTGCATTATCGTTCATGGTATATAAAATGCACTATATGCCTGAAAATACACTGGCCCATATAGGACGTACTGATGATTCAAACTACTCGTATGATGGTGTGAAATGGCTCACATTCATGGAGATGCATAAGGGTCGACGAATCGAACATGCAAGAATGGTGGCGAGCGGTAAATTTAAAATCAAAAACAGGTACCTAAAGCCTGACGGCTACGTTGAAATTCCAGCTGAAGACTACGTGCCCTTTGACCTTAATGAGTTCTTAGCTTCCCGTCAACTCAACGTTAATGAACAAACGATAGAATTGAATAACAGGCGTCCCCCTCCTCCAACTGGAACAACCATGAAGAAGATTGTCTTACTCTTCCACGGTTGTGTATTTCATGGGCACCAAGCATGTAAGAAAGGTTTAGAAAGTCTCCATGGCGTGTCAAGTCTTGATAGGTACAGCAAGACCATGAGACAAGAAGCGGATTATAAAACACAAGGTTACGAGGTTATTAGAATATGGGAATGCGAATGGACGAAAATGAAAAAAGAGTGTGAGGTCACTGTTGTAAACACCAACGACGAAACACGAACTGAGAAGTTAGGCAGATATGTCCAATCAATTGGAAATGAACTTGCAAATGCGAAACTAGAGGTAGGGGAAGCCTTGTACGGTGGCCGTACAGAACCCTTCGTCTATTACTATCCACCGACAGAAGGCGTTCAATTGAAGTACCTAGACTTCACTTCATTGTATCCTTTTGTCCAGAAAACAAAACCCTTTCCAGCCGGGACACCCACGAAACTTGTAGGTAGGGATCTTCCTTCCATAGAAAAGTTCGTTCAAGAAATGGATACCACTTATTTCGGCCTCTCGTATGTTTCGGTATTACCTCCTAAGAACCTGTACACCCCTGTCCTCCCTGCCCGGTATGACAATCGGTTAATATTTTCACTTTGTAGAACATGCAGCGCATCCGGCTATGAAGGCAAATGCCGACACAACGATAACCAGCGCATGCTAAAAGGCGTATACTGCAGTCCTGAGTTGGAATTAGCTGTAAAGAAAGGCTATGAGATCAAAAAAATCCACGAAATATGGAAATTTACTCCTTCAAATGACATTTTCTGCAAATACATTGAAACATTCTTGAAATGGAAAACTGAGGCTTCGGGGTTGCCAGATGGAATAACCAATAAAGACTGTGAAGAATTCTTTCAATACCTGCGAGATTTCAAGGACATCGAGGGCGTATCACTTGATCCAGCCAATATTAAAAGTAATCCTGGAATGCGATATATAGCCAAGCTGCTCCTCAATTCATTAGGGAAAACTAGCTCAACGTATTCCCATGAATGAGGATATCGTTGCACGAGGTTACGCCAGGTCTGGACTTAAGAAGAGAGCGATCTTAAGGTTAGAAATTATCATTGAAGCGGTGATAAACATATAGTTTTGAAGTCAAACATACTGGCTTCACTAATATAAATCGGCAAAGGCACAAATGTAGCTGTTGCTTCCTTTACCACAGCTTACGCTAGGGTCGAATTTATAAACTCCTCGATTCTCTAGGTCAGCGTGTGTGTTTTTTTTTTTTTTTTTTTTTTTAGGGTATATCCTGTGATTTTCAATAGCTGTGTTTTCACAGCCCGTGAAGGCCAATATATTCCTGATACGGGAAAATTCTTAGGAAACCTGACGGACGAGATAGGACCCGGTGATGTAGCTGATAGTTTCGTGTGCACAGGTCCTAAATCCTACGCCATTCGAGTAAAGAAGAATGATTCGAGTTTTGCTTACATTTTAAAAGCAAAAGGATTAACGTTGAATAAGGACACCGAGCACATAATTAATTTCCAGGGCATGGCGCAAAGATTAACTTTGATAAGATTGTTAAGGATGTTGGAGAAGACCAAGAATCGTGATTGGATGGTCTTAAACGACGATAATACTTCTCACAACATGAATCAAGGATTACAGACGTAACAGCATAGCTGTTCCAAATGATGAGCGAAGATGTGAATCTTCACTTCCAAAGACATCCATTAAATCTAGACGACTCGCTCAGCCCACGTAAATAATGAAAACATTAACCGTGAAGTGAAGGGTTTCCTGATATGAAAATGCGTGCCAATAAAGTAGGTAATGTCACTTTAATAAATGGCATAAAAAGGTTCCGCCACACCTCAAATAAGCGGAATCTTGTTCTAGGTAGTGCCCGCACTGTAGCACAGGGGTATGATGGAACGTTAATTTCATTGTTAAAATAAAATATAATTTCATTGTAATGTATAATTATAATATATGTATATATTGTTAAAATAAAATATTTATTTGTTTTATAATATATGTATATTTTACTAAAATAAAATATTTATTTGTATTACTCTTTCATTACCATTTTTATTTATCTGTGTTCCCCTTTATTTTATTTATCTGTATTGCCAATAATTGATTTTTATTTATTTGGGTTGCCAATTATTAATTTTATTTGTGTAAAGTCATAGAATGGGTAATGTATAAAGGTAATAAAGATAAAAAACTGTAGGTGTCCTCATAGCGCAGTGTATTAAGCGCATGTACTTCAGGTGTTATTGTATGATGAAGGTATGAAACCTTAACATACAGAGGTTCACGTTACCAATAGGGATGGGGAGTTCTCTGGTAATTAGTACTTGAAGGACCGGAAACCCGGGATACTCCGGTTGACACACGCTAACATCCACGTTCGGGCTATGAAGATACCTTTTATTTCGAGCTGTGGATTCGAACCACCGGTCCAGGCGGACGGGAACGCGAAAAATGCGCCTGCGGGCGCACGCGGCGGCGGGAAAACGCGACGGGCTTGCGGGCGGGTTGACGGGAGGGCTGGCGGGCGGTAAAACGCGACGGGCGGGCTGGCGGGCTCACGCGACGGGCGGGTCGCACCTGCAAGGGCCCAGGAT